>CM051243.1:10139570-10294570 GCA_027917425.1 Gastrophryne carolinensis
ACGCAGACAGACGCACGCAGACAGACGCACGCAGACAGACGCACGCAGACAGACGCACGCAGACAGACGCACGCAGACAGACGCACACAGACACACACAGACATAGACGCACACAGATTGTGTCACAAACAGCAGTCGGGGCATAGGTCAGCGGTGGGCTCGGCATGATCACATGGGCATCCCAGGAGCGTGTGGGCTTTTCCTCTATTCTACCCCTATCAGCCCTCCATGCACTGATAAAGCGGGGCAGGCAGGCTCCCGCACTTTGTGATGTCACAGTTACTGTCAGATCAGAGGTCGCCTTTTTATCAGGACACAGCGTTGCTCTGGCATAACAGTGACGGGCAGATACTTTGTCCCCTACAGAAGGTGCCAGCTCTCCCGGCACTGACACCTCCCGGGGCCGCAGACTATGGGAACCGATCAGGATGAGAGCGGCGGGTACCAGAGGCAATTCAACGCTGCCGTGTCTGTCATCCAGAACCTGCCGAAAAATGGTGAGTGCGGCCCCTGTCTTGTAAACGGGATAATGAATATTGTGTAATATTATGAAATGTATATATGTATTTAGAAACAAAGAAGGTTGACGGCAGAAGGAGACCATACAGTCCATCTAGTCTGCCCTTATGTGTATACTGTATGTTCTCTGTATCTTATGTGTATACTGTATGTTCTCTGTATCTTATGTATATACTGTATGTTCTCTGTATCTTATGTATATACTGTATGTTCTCTGTATCTTATGTGTATACTGTATGTTCTCTGTATCTTATGTATATACTGTATGTTCTCTTTATCTTATGTATATACTGTATGTTCTCTGTATCTTATGTGTATACTGTATGTTCTCTGTATCTTATGTATATACTGTATGTTCTCTGTATCTTATGTGTATACTGTATGTTCTCTGTATCTTATGTATATACTGTATGTTCTCTGTATCTTATGTGTATACTGTATGTTCTCTGTATCTTATGTATATACTGTATGTTCTCTTTATCTTATGTATATACTGTATGTTCTCTGTATCTTATGTGTATACTGTATGTTCTCTATCTTATGTATATACTGTATGTTCTCTGTATCTTATGTGTATACTGTATGTTCTCTGTATCTTATGTTTATACTGCATGTTCTCTGTATCTTATGTATATACTGTATGTTCTCTTTATCTTATGTGTATACTGTATGTTCCCGGTATCTTATGTGTATACTGTATGTTCTCTGTATCTTATGTGTATACTGTATGTTCTCTGTATCTTATGTTTATACTGCATGTTCTCTGTATCTTATGTATATACTGTATGTTCTCTGTATCTTATGTGTATACTGTATGTTCTCTGTATCTTATGTATATACTGTATGTTCTCTATCTTATGTATATACTGTATGTTCTCTGTATCTTATGTGTATACTGTATGTTCTCTTTATCTTATGTGTATACTGTATGTTCTCTGTATCTTATGTATATACTGTATGTTCTCTGTATCTTATGTATATACTGTATGTTCTCTGTATCTTATGTGTATACTGTATGTTCTCTTTATCTTATGTGTATACTGTATGTTCTCTGTATCTTATGTATATACTGTATGTTCTCTGTATCTTATGTATATACTGTATGTTCTCTGTATCTTATGTGTATACTGTATGTTCTCTTTATCTTATGTGTATACTGTATGTTCTCTGTATCTTATGCATATACTGTATGTTCTCTTTATCTTATGTATATACTGTATGTTCTCTTTATCTTATGTGTATACTGTATGTTCTCTGTATCTTATGTATATACTGTATGTTCTCTTTATCTTATGTGTATACTGTATGTTCTCTTTATCTTATGTATATACTGTATGTTCTCTGTATCTTATGTGTATACTGTATGTTCTCTTTATCTTATGTATATACTGTATGTTCTCTGTATCTTATGTGTATACTGTATGTTCTCTGTATCTTATGTATATACTGTATGTTCTCTTTATCTTATGTATATACTGTATGTTCTCTGTATCTTATGTGTATACTGTATGTTCTCTGTATCTTATGTATATACTGTATGTTCTCTATCTTATGTATATACTGTATGTTCTCTGTATCTTATGTGTATACTGTATGTTCTCTTTATCTTATGTGTATACTGTATGTTCTCTGTATCTTATGTATATACTGTATGTTCTCTGTATCTTATGTATATACTGTATGTTCTCTGTATCTTATGTGTATACTGTATGTTCTCTTTATCTTATGTGTATACTGTATGTTCTCTGTATCTTATGTATATACTGTATGTTCTCTGTATCTTATGTATATACTGTATGTTCTCTGTATCTTATGTGTATACTGTATGTTCTCTGTATCTTATGTATATACTGTATGTTCTCTTTATCTTATGTGTATACTGTATGTTCTCTGTATCTTATGCATATACTGTATGTTCTCTTTATCTTATGTATATACTGTATGTTCTCTTTATCTTATGTGTATACTGTATGTTCTCTGTATCTTATGCATATACTGTATGTTCTCTTTATCTTATGTATATACTGTATGTTCTCTTTATGTTATGTGTATACTGTATGTTCTCTGTATCTTATGTATATACTGTATGTTCTCTTTATCTTATGTGTATACTGTATGTTCTCTTTATCTTAGGATAGATAGAGGCATAACCCAGACATGTTTAAATTCAGTGACTTTTCAGTGATTTTTCAACTACTTCTGCTGGAAGTTTGTTCTTCCCCCCAACCAGCTTCAGGTTGTGCCCCTTGTTCTGTCATTAAGTTTCTTCTTAAAAACACTTCCCTCCTGAACCTTATTCCCTCCTGTCACATATATAAAGTACTCCATCATGTCCCATCTCTCCCTTCTTTCCTCCAGACTGTAAAAGTTAGGTTCTTTAAGTCTCTCCTGATAAGTTTCAAGTTTAAGCCCTTCCACCATTTTTGTTGCCGGCCTTTGGACCCGTTCTATTTGAATAATGTCTTTTTGCAGGTAAGGTCTCCACAACTGCACACAGTATTCTAGCTGTGGCCTCACCAGGGCTCTATACAGCGGCATCACAACCTCCCTCTTCCTACTGGTGATGCCCCGAGCTATGCAGCTGAGCATCCTGCTTGCTTTTCCCACTGCCTGGCTACACTGTCCAATCATCTTGCAGCTTTTCAGTAATCAGTATCAGACACCTCCAGGGATATCCACCCTATTACTAACCTTTGTATCATCAGCAAACAGGCAAACTTTTCCTACCAAGCCTTCTCCTATGTCACTTACAAATATATTAAAAAGAATGGGGCCCAGGACAGAGCCTTGCGGCACACCACTTGTAACTCGCCTTTGTTCAGATTTCACGCCATTAATTAACCGATCCCTCAGCCTACTGGAAATCCACTGAACTATCCAGGGACTGAGTCCGACCTTCAATAACTTATCTATGATCCTTATGTGGTACAGTGTCAAAGGCTTTGCTAAAATCCAGATAGGCGATATCCACAGCACCACCTTCATCTAACACTTTAGTGACACTGTCAAATAAATCAATAAGATTGGTCTGACATGATCGGCCCTCAGTAAAGCCGCTGTTTCGGGTCCAACAGGTCATTAAAGTGGACCAACACCCAGGATTTTGACTATCCTGGGTTTTGGTCCACTTCAGGGGGGCACCCGCTGTGTACCCCCCAGAAAGCCCCCAAAACTCACCTCACCAAGCTCCCACGTAGCCACGGACAAGCGGGTGACAGATTCCCGGGCCGATCACCCCTGGGTGACAGTCCACTTTAAATTTTAGGCGGGAAATTATCTGTTTTTTTAAGAGTGTTTCTATTAATTTGACCACTATAGATGTTAAACTAACTGGCCTTTAATTACTGGCTTCTTCTCTACTCTACTTTCTGTCTCTCTGGCTATATAGAATTAGTTGCATCATAGGTGGCTCCAGGGCCTCCCGAGTTCCAGTCCTTGGGGCATGCCCTGCTGTGCAAAACCCCCAGGAACCTGCCGGAACACTCACCGTGCCTGTGTGCTCCAGCCGCATCCCTTCTCGCCTCTAGCAGTACACGCGGGCACGCCATGTTGTGAGTCGGTCGCGCTAACATGCGCTCCCATACAGCGCTGTACTGGTAAAATAGCGACTCCTCACAATGTATTCATCATTACTGCACAGCGACTGAGACGCTATGAACTAGCGACTCACGGGCGAGCACAGTGACTACTAGCGGGCGCTCTGAAAATGCCTGCTACAGACGCTCATCTGTCGCTACCTGGCGTTAGTGATGAATCAGCCTGCCCGATTTAAAGTGGACCAAAACCCACCCTGGAGTCTGTGTCGTTATTATTTTCTGTATTTGGCTATGGTGTAATAGACTCCAGGGTGGGTTTTGGTCCACTTTAACCCTTTAAGTGTTGTCATTTTCTAATTGAATTTAATTAACCCTTTAATTCAATTAATAATTATTAAATTTAATTTTGATTAATTTTAATTAATTTGATTTAATTTTGATTAATTTTGATTTAACTTTAATTACCTTTATTTTAATTGATTTGAACCCTTTAATTGTCGGCATTTTCTAATTGCTAAGTGTTGTCATTTTCTGTATTTGGCTATGGTGTAATAATGCTTATGTCTCTCCCAGGCTCCTATAAACCTTCCTATGATGAGATGCTCCGCTTCTATAGTTACTACAAACAGGCCACTATCGGGCCCTGCAACATCTCCCGGCCCGGATTCTGGGATCCTATTGGCCGATATAAGTGGTAAGATTGATAAAGCTGGGGAGATAGATACCACTCCGCCTCCTCCTCCCGCCTCTCCCTCCGCCTCCTCCCGCCTCTGCCTCCGCCTCCTCCCGCCTCTGCCTCCTCCTCCCGTCCCTCCTTCTGCCTCCTCCTCCCGTCCTTCCTCTGCCTCCTCCTCCCGCCCCTCCCTCTGCCTCCTCCTCCCGCCCCTCCCTCTGCCTCCTCCCGCCCCTCCCTCTGCCTCCTCCTCCTGCCCCTTCATGGGGGAGATAGATACCACTCCGCCTCCTCCTCCCGCCTCTCCCTCCGCCTCCTCCCGCCTCTGCCTCCGCCTCCTCCCGCCTCTGCCTCCTCCTCCCGTCCCTCCTTCTGCCTCCTCCTCCCGTCCTTCCTCTGCCTCCTCCTCCCGCCCCTCCCTCTGCCTCCTCCTCCCGCCCCTCCCTCTGCCTCCTCCCGCCCCTCCCTCTGCCTCCTCCTCCCGCCCCTCCCTCTGCCTCCTCCCGCCCCTTCATCTGCCTCTTCCTCCTCCGGTCCCTCCCTCTGCCTCCTCCTCCGGTCCCTCCCTCTGCCTCCTCCTCCCACCCCTTCCTCTGCCTCTTCCTCCTCCGGTCCCTCCCTCTGCCTCCTCCTCCTCCCGCCCCTCCCTCTGCCTCCTCCTTCTCCCGCCCCTCCCTCTGCCTCCTCCTCCCGCCCCTTCCTCTGCCTCTTCCTCCTCCGGTCCCTTCCTCTGCCTCTTCCTCCTCCGGTCCCTCCCTCTGCCTCTTCCTCCTCCGGTCCCTCCCTCTGCCTCTTCCTCCTCCGGTCCCTCCCTCTGCCTCTTCCTCCTCCGGTCCCTCCCTCTGCCTCTTCCTCCTCCGGTCCCTCCCTCTGCCTCCTCCTCCGGTCCCTCCCTCTGCCTCCTCCTCCGGTCCCTCCCTCTGCCTCCTCCTCCTCCGGTCCCTCCCTCAGCCTCCTCCTCCTCCGGTCCCTCCCTCAGCCTCCTCCTCCTCCGGTCCCTCCCTCAGCCTCCTCCGGTTCCTCCCTCTTTCTCCTCCTCCGATCCCTCCCTCTGCCTCCTCCTCCGGTCCCTCCTTCTGCCTCCTCCTCCTGCCCCTCCCTCTGACTCCTCTTCCTCCCGCCCCTCCCCCTCATCTATAAGGTTCCCGGGCCGATTGAATTCCTCCCCTGGGGCATCCAAAATTGGGATGCCCTGCTGTGTGAATACCCCCAGGTCGCCCCATACACTTACCTGGTTTCCCGGTCCAACGGCGAATGCGCAAGCTGCAGCTGCATCCCCGCTATCCCTCTAGCGGGGCGGGTGCCAGAGCCAGACATTTGTTATTGGCCGGCGCGGGCACACTCCCTGTTAGAGGGAAGCGGGGGAAGTGGCCGCCAGCGCGCTCGGAGCTGCTGGCCTTAGACGAAGCTTTAGACTTCGTGACGCCATAGGCTTCGAGCGCGCTGATTGGATGAGCGACCACCCATGCGCCGTAGGACGGGGAAGGGGTGAAGCCCCCTTTGTCTAGGGCAGCGGACCCCAGAGCGCTGGTGGCCACATCAACCACTACTCTGTAACAGGGAGTGTGCCCGCGTCAGCCATTCACAAATGCATGGTGCGGGCACGCGCCTCAATAAAGGGATAGCAGGGATGCAGCTGCTGCTTGCTCATGCGGCATTGGGCCGGGGAGAGGTGAGTTTACTGGGCAGCGGGGCATCCCAAACCGACCAAAAGCCGGGGTAGTGAAAATCCTGGGTTTCGGTGCACTTTAAATACTTAATCAGCAAAGCAGGACGCCAAGTTACGCCTCAAGCAGGTGGCGCTGTGCAGATCTCCACATAGACACACAGGGGAAGCCATTAGAGCTCAGACACAGCTATGTGGGGATCTGGCCTGCGGGTGCGGGAACACGGCCATAGACGTAAGTGAGCAGATCCCCCCCCTCCTCTCATGGTTTGATCTATTAGAGCTTTATTAAGTCTCTATAATCTGTGCTATTGGTATGTGTTGCTGTGTTTTCTTTCAGGGACGCTTGGGACAAGCTGGGCCGGATGAGCAGGGATGACGCTATGCGAGCTTATATCAATGAAATGAAGATGGTGGCCCAAAAGGTAAGACCCAGGGGGACCACCAGAGGGAGTCATTCTCAGGGGGACCACCAGAGGGAATCCTTCTCAGGGGGACCACCAGAGGGAGTCATTCTCAGGGGGACCACCAGAGGGAATCCTTCTCAGGGGGACCACCAGAGGGAATCCTTCTCAGGGGGACCACCAGAGGGAATCATTCTCAGGGGGACCACCAGAGGGAATCCTTCTCAGGGGAACACCAGAGGGAATCCTTCTCAGGGGGACCACCAGAGGGAATCCTTCTCAGGGGGACCACCAGAGGGAATCCTTCTCAGGGGGACCACCAGAGGGAATCCTTCTCAGGAGGACCACCAGAGGGAATCCTTCTCAGGGGGACCACCAGAGGGAATCCTTCTCAGGGGAACACCAGAGGGAATCCTTCTCAGGGGGACCACCAGAGGGAATCCTTCTCAGGGGGACCACCAGAGGGAATCCTTCTCAGGGGGACCACCAGAGGGAATCCTTCTCAGGGGGACCACCAGAGGGAATCCTTCTCAGGGGGACCACCAGAGGGAATCCTTCTCAGTAGGACCACCAGAGGGAATCCTTCTCAGGGGGACCACCAGAGGGAATCCTTCTCAGGGGGACCACCAGAGGGAATCATTCTCAGGGGAACACCAGAGGGAATCCTTCTCAGGGGGACCACCAGAGGGAATCCTTCTCAGGGGGACCACCAGAGGGAATCCTTCTCAGGGGGACCACCAGAGGGAATCATTCTCAGGAGGACCACCAGAGGGAATCCTTCTCAGGAGGACCACCAGAGGGAATCCTTCTCAGGGGGACCACCAGAGGGAATCCTTCTCAGGGGGACCACCAGAGGGAATCCTTCTCAGGAGGACCACCAGAGGAAGTCATTCTCAGGGGGACCACCAGAGGGAATCATTCTCAGGGGGGCCACCAGAGGGAATCATTCTCAGGAGGACCCACCAGAGGGAATCATTCTCAGGAGGACCCACCAGAGGGAGTCATTCTCGGGGACCACCAGAGGGAATCATTCTCAGGAGGACCCACCAGAGGGAATCATTCTCAGGGGGACCACCAGAGGGAATCCTTCTCAGGGGGACCACCAGAGGGAATCATTCTCAGGGGGACCACCAGAGGGAATCATTCTCAGGGGGACCACCAGAGGGAATCATTCTCAGGAGGACCCACCAGAGGGAATCCTTCTCAGGGGGACCACCAGAGGGAATCATTCTCAGGAGGACCACCAGAGGGAATCATTCTGAGGGGGACCACCAGAGGGAATCATTCTCAGGGGGACCACCAGAGGGAATCATTCTCAGGGGGACTACCAGAGGGAATCCTTCTCAGGGGGACCACCAGAGGGAATCCTTCTCAGGGGGACCACCAGAGGGAATCATTCTCAGGAGGACCACCAGAGGGAATCATTTTGAGGGGGACCACCAGAGGGAATTATTCTCTGGGCCCACAAGAGATTGTCGGGAATTATCCTTGTTCTTTGGAGACAGGCCTCACTTTTCTCGTCTTGTAGATCTTGGTGTACAGATTGGATGTACGGTTGCCGATAGATTGCAGATAACATAAGAAAAAAAACACTAGATAAGTTCAGCAGATCGGGGGCCTTTGGCACACAAAAAATACACTTTCAAAAATGCTATCAGAAGTGGATTTTCCCTTTAAAGTGGATCAAAACCCAGCATTTTGACTATCCTGGATTTTGGTCGGGGATGCCCCGCTGTGTGAAACCCTCCAGATGGCCAAAGCCAACTCACCTCTTCCTGGTCCTATGGCTCATGCGCGGCCGCTCCTCCAATCAGGGTGCTCGGAGGCCACATCCCCTGCTTTTCTCTAACAGGGAGCGTGTCCCATTCCCAAATGCCTGGCACAGGCACCTGCCCTGCTAGAGGGATAGTGGGGAATGTGGCTCGCGTCTGCTCCGTTGAACCGGCAAACAAGGTAAGTGTATGGGGCAACCTGGGGGGGTTTCACCCAGCGGGGCATCCCGATTTTAGATGTCCCGGGGGGGAGGGAATAGATCGGTGTGGGTTTTGGTCTGCTTTAAGTTGGGTACATGGCTTCAGCACTGATGGGCTTAAAGCAGACCAACACCCTCCCAGCAAATAGGGACCATCGGATGTAATCAATAACAAAATGAAGACTGTTGCGCATAAACGCACCCTCACCTTTTGTATGCCCAGGAATATTCCATTTGTTGGTCTACAAAATGGCGGCCGCTGTCCCAACGGCGGCCAGAGAAACAGAAGCTTTGCTCGGCTCCGTCTGGCACATTGCTGCCTCAAACACACGCATGACTATGGAGTGGGAGAGCGCCCGTCTGTAGTACAACAAACAGCCCTCTTTCACTGATCGGCATGGGTTTTGCTCCACTTTAAGGTGCCTTTTTTATGGTTATTAAAGGAAACATTTTTCTGTAGCAATAATGGGTTTATATTAGCAACGTACACCAAAGTGGAGTACATATCAGAGGCTTCCTGACTCTGGCTTGCTAATCATCTGATTGGCTAAGGCACACACCACATGTTTACCCCCATGCGCTCCAATACAAACTCTGTAGACAAGGGGATCACAGGCGTGTGTTCCAGTAGCTAAAGGGTTACTGGCAGTGTGCACAGCTAGGGAGGTCTTTACGGCTGTGAAATTTTGCCTAAGCTGCTGATTAGATCACCTGTTACAGTGGAGGGATGCTAGTCAGTTGTTTTGTCTCCATGCCAGCGAAGTCGCTCCTTACTTTAGGATCACAGCCACACAAGAGTATAGGAAGCAGCGTGCTTATCTGTAATCCCATGTCTGGGCGCATAATTCTAACACACTGGATTATTTTATAATCACCTGACACAAAGAGAGTGTTCCTTTAAGGCATCTCTGTTAGAGTGGTCCCTACTCTAATCGATGGGATCCCCAGACATACGCTGCAATGGGCACACTGAGCGCTGGTTCAAAGCCTCTCCCCCCCATATGGACACACATAAAAAAACAGAAAAGGATCGTCATCATTATATAAGTGGCCCCGGCCAATCACATAGCAGCTATACGTCACATGGGGCAGATCTAGTTTTCATAGTCCACCATTATTGTCATTTCAATGCTCTCAATTCTGTCCTGTTGTTTCTGTTTGCAGATAATTAACACGTTTCCCCTGGAAGAAGCGACCCCAGAAATGTTTGAGCCTTTCCGCACTCTGTATGATGTCATCCCCGATATGCCCCGCCCCCCAGATTCCTTCCTCTCTGCACAAGCTGGTGGGTCGCCTTTCTTTCTTTTGTTATTCTTTGCTATTTGTGAATGTTTAAAGGTAACATTTGTTAGGTCACCTGATTTTATTTTATTTTTTTTTACTGACGGCACATTACCATGAGCCAATAGTATCCAGACAAGAGAGCAAACATGCTCAGTGTACAAAGAGAGGAGAACCCAGAGAGGAGAGCAAAGAGAAGAGAGTAAAAGCCAGAGAGGAGAGTGAGGAGAAGAATAGAGAGAAGAGTGAAGGGAGGAGAGTAGAGAAGAGAGCGAGGAGTAAAGACGAGAGCAAGGAGAGGAGTAGAGAAAAAAGGAGAGCAAGGAGTAGAGAAGAAAGCGAGGAGAAGAATAGAGAGGAGAGCGAAGAGAAGGGAGGAGAAGAGGAGAGCGAGTGGAGGTGAGGAGAAGGGAGGAGAGCATAGAAGAGCGAGGAGAGCAGAGAAGAGGGGGAGGAGAGGAGAGAATAGGATAGCAGAGGAGAGAGGGGAGTGGAGAAAAGAGCAGGGAGAAGGGAGCGAGGAGAGGAGAGCAAGGAGAAGAGAAGAAAGGAGGGAAAAGAGAGCCGAAGAGGGGAGACCGAGGAGCGTGAGAAGAGTGAGAGGGAGGAGAGGAGGAGGAGAAGAGAGGTGAGTAGAAGAGAAGAGAGTGCTGGGAGTGGAGAACCGGGGGTTCCAGTGGGTTACACAACAGTGAAGAGCGAGGAGAAGGGAGACGAGGAGAGCAAGGAGAGGAGTAGAGGAGAGAGTGAGGAGTAGAGGAGAGAGTGAGGAGAAGGGAGTGAGGAGAAGGGAGTGAGGAGAAGGGAGTGAGGAGAAGGGAATGAGGAGAAGGGAGTGAGGAGAAGGGAGTGAGGAGTAGAGAAGAGAGCGAGGAGAAGAAGAGAGAGGAGAAGGGAGGAGAGCGAGGAGAAGGGAGGGGAAGAGGAGAGCGAGTGGAGGTGAGGAGAAGAGGAGAGCGAGTGGAGGTGAGGAGAAGGGAGGAGAGCATAAGAGAGCGAGGAGAGCAGAAAAGAGGGGGAGGAGAGGAGAGAATAGGATAGCAGAGGAGAGAGGGGAGTGGATAAAAGAGCGGGGAGAGGAGAGCAAGGAGAAGAGAAGAAAGGAGGGAAAAGGGAGCCGAAGAGGGGAGACCAAGGAGCGTGAGGAGAAGAGTGAGAGGGAGGAGAAAAGAGGGGAGTAGAAGAGTGCAGGGAGTGGAGAACCCGGGGGTTCCAGTGGGTTACACAACAGTGAAAAGCGAGGAGAAGGGAGGAGAGCGAGGAGAACGGAGAAGAGGAGAGCAAGGAGAGGAGTAGAGAAGAGAGAGAGGAGAAGAAGAGAGAGGAGAGCGAGGAGAAGAAGAGAGAGGAGAGTGAGGAGAAGAGAGAGGAAAGTGAGGAGAAGAAAGAGGAGAGTAAAGAGAAGGGAGGTGAAGAGGAGAGCGAGTGGAGGTGAGGAGAGCAGAGAAGAGAGGGAGGAGAGCAGAGGATAGGAGAGGAGAGTGAGAAGAAAAGGGAGGGAGGAGGAGAGGAGAGCGAGTAGAGGTAAGGAGAAGGGAGGAGAGCAGAGAGGAGAAGAGAGGGAGGAGAG
Organism: Gastrophryne carolinensis; assembly: GCA_027917425.1. Classification (NCBI taxonomy): domain Eukaryota; kingdom Metazoa; phylum Chordata; class Amphibia; order Anura; family Microhylidae; genus Gastrophryne; species Gastrophryne carolinensis. The sequence goes on from CM051243.1 coordinate 10,151,192, forward strand.
GATAGGATAGCAGATGAGAAGGGGGAGTGGAGAAGAGAGCGGGGATAGCGAGGAGAAGAGAGGAGAGCCGAAGAGGGGAGACCGAGGAGCGTGAGAAGAGGGAGGAGAGGAGGAGGAGAAGAGAGGTGAGTAGAAGAGAAGAGAGTGCTGGGAGTGGAGAACCGGGGGTTCCAGTGGGTTACACAACAGTGAAGAGCGAGGAGAAGGGAGACAAGGAGAGCAAGGAGAGGAGTAGAGGAGAGAGTGAGGAGAAGGGAGTGAGGAGTAGAGAAGAGAGCGAGGAGAAGAAGAGAGAGGAGAAGGGAGGAGAGCGAGGAGAAGGGAGGGGAAGAGGAGAGCGAGTGGAGGTGAGGAGAAGAGGAGAGCGAGTGGAGGTGAGGAGAAGGGAAGAGAGCATAGGGGAGCGAGGAGAGCAGAGCAGAGAGGAGAAGAGACAGTGAATAGCCGGGCCTCTGGTCCAACGCCTGCTGCAGCCACCTTCTTCAAGTCCTTCAGTGGGCATTTACTAGAGTAGGGGGCTGAAAGACCCCAAGAAGGTGGCTATTGTAAGTGATGGAGCAGAGGAGGATACCAGGTCCCACCGGTCTTCACTCTCTGAGTTCCTTCGCCCACTGCTGCCTCCAGGGCTTCCCGCTGCAGGTGCACTTCCATGGGGACAGGTGCAGGGCGGCATTTGGCGCCAAGAAGGTGGCTATTGCAAGCGAGGGAGCAAAGGAGGATGCCGGGTCCCATCGTCCACCGGTCCTCTTTTTCTGAGTTCCTTCGCCTCCTGCTGCACTTCCATGGGGACAGGCGCAGGGCGGGCGGCATTTGGCGCCAGGGCTGCCCCACACCGCAATGGGGGCACATTGTAGCTGCTCTGTGTGTATGCATTTGCAGCATCATGTAGGAGAAGTGGCACAATGTGAAAGGGGCCTTAGAGTTTCCAGGATAGGAACTACACTGTCCTCTTATTATTAGACTTCAAATTGGAGCTCCACCCTTTGCCCAGCCACCCCACAAGTCCCCCCTCCAACCCATCTCCTATTTGACTGAGCTTCATTTAGTCATCCTCTAGTTATAACCAGGGCTGTGGAGTCGGTAGATAAATGTTCCGACTCCGACTCCTCAGTTTTTTGTACTTCCGACTCCGACTCCCCGACTCCTCTGTATTAATATGTGAAAGTATTTTATACATTCCTTGAAGGAAAGAAAGGCAACATACATGTCATTACTTCTAGCAGAGAGAGGTAGTTGGGCAGAAGCTGCCTTCTTTCTGTGTGCTGTTCTTCTGCTGAAGATAGGGCAGTGGGAGGATCCAGAAAGGGGCCTTTATTATAAAACATGATTTCCCTAGTAGAATCCCATAGTCATGTTTAAAGTTTAAGCTAACAATCGAAGTTTACAAGTTTTTATAGCCTTTTGCTGAATGACAGCAGTTTTTCCAATGGTACAGCTTCAGTCTTGAACTAGTGATCCTCCATTCCCTTCACTTATACAAGTGTCTCTAGTCCTGCAAAAAACATATTTACTTAATCCCTTATCAGTGAGAGGCTAGGTTACCCATGGGTTCCTTGTAACAGCAGAACACAACACTATGCAAAGTAGAAGTATTGCCGCTTCTAATTGTGCGTTGCGTGCCATATAGTGAAGCACATGAAAAGCTTCTTCACGGTCACTTAACGTGTTTGTTTTGCGGTTACGTGAGGCACTGCATGCATTGCTCTTTATTCTTACAATAGAGAAGTCATTAATTATAACTTTTTGTGAATTGGGACATTTAAACTTGCTAAATCAAAGTCGGAGTCCGATTCGGTGCATTGTTTGCCGACTCCGACTCCAGGTACCCAAAATTTTCTCCGACTCCTCGACTCCGACTCCACAGCACTGGTTATAACTGTGTCTGATGCAAGTCTTTTCCAGTTATGATCACGTGGTCAGATGGATACGAAACCCCATTTGATAGTTGGAGGCTTTAAATTTAAAGTAGTGGTATCCAGCGTGTAGCCCTCAGGATCCTGCTTTCATAATGATTACGATACATTTCATAATGTAAGTGTTCCTGCATTGGAGCAACCTCCCAGTCAGTGGCACATAATGCAGCATGTTCGGGAGGCTTTACATTTAAAGTAGTGGTATCCATCATGTAGCCCTCAGGATCCTGTGTTCATAATTATTTTGATACATTTCATAATGTAAGTGTTCCTGCATTGGAGCAACCTCCCAGTCAGTGGCACATAATGCAGCATGTTCGGGAGGCTTTACATTTAAAGTAGTGGTATCCAGGTAACTCCATCCCTCCAGGTAAGCCCTCAACCCCCAATCTCTGCAGCCAGCTTCACCTGTAGGAGCCCCCGCTTGCTGGGACGCAGTACACGCCTGCCCGGGATCGGTTGCCCCCAGGACTTAAATGGCTCAAAGGATAGGAGCTTACTGTTTGGAGGTCTGAAGAACCAATAGCTAGGAGCGGAATGAGAGCGAGTCCAAGGTTGGAGCGAGTTTAGCAGGAAGTTCAAAACAGGCCAAAGGTCGACACCGGGTAATCAGAGATTGCAGCGGTACAGAAGGATGAGGCAGCTCGAGCTCGGGGTACGAAGCAGGGGTCGGCAACGGAGATCAGACAGAGAATGGTCGGTTTTCAGGCAAGGGTCGGCAACGGAGATCAGACAGAGAATGGTCGGTTTCAGGCAAGGTTCAGCAACGGAGTTTCAGACAGAGAATAGTCGGTTCAGGCAGGGGTCGGCAACGAAGATCAAACAGAGTATAATACAAGACGAACTAGGTACAAGGCGCTATCACAGGCCCTGAGTGAATGATGGGGTAAGGCTTTATAGGGACCAGACATGATTGGGGAAGGGGAAGAGAGCGAGCGATAGGTGCAAGTTTAAACTTCAGCAAGATTGGCCCAAAACCAAAAGGGGCGTTTAGCCCAAAAATCCCCTACCTGGGCTCATTTGCCCAAACCCCAACCACTTAGGGCTCATTGGCTCTTAACTCAGCCTCCGGCGGGCGTGCTGTGTACAGTGCCGCCGGAGGGCATAAAGATCACGCGCGAGCACGAGAAGCGGGGACGCGAGAGGGAGGAGGACGGCCGTGCTCGGCGCCGCAGGAACTGCTGCGGCCGGCCGCCCGGAGACGGCGCTGGAACGGGGCCCAGGAAAGCAAGTTCTGACAATTTCATAAGGTAAGTGTTCCTGCATTGGAGCAACCTCCCAGTCAGCGGCACAGAATGCAGCCCGATCTGGAGGCTTTACATTCGAAGTAGTGGCATCCAGCGTGTAGCCCTCAGGATCCTGCTTTCATAATGATTATGATACATTTCATAATGTAAGTGTTCCTGCATTGGAACAACTTCCCAGTCAGTGGCACAAAATGCAGCCCGATCTAGAGGCCTTTACATTTAAAGTAGTGGTATCCAGCCTGTATCCCTCAGGATCCTGCTTTTATAATAATTGATACATTTCATAATGTAAGTGTTCCTGCATTGGAACAACTTCCCAGTCAGTGGCACAGAATGCAGCCTTGTTCTGGAGGTTTTACATTTAAAGTAGTGGTATCCAGCTTGTAGCCCTCAGGATCCTGCTTTTATAATGATTATGATACATTTCATAATGTAACTGTTCCTGCATTGGAACAACTTCCCAGTCAGTGGCACAGAATACAGCCCATTCTGGAGGCTTTACATTTAAAGTCGTGGTATCCAGCGTGTAGCCCTTAGAATCCTGCTTTCATAATGATTATGATACATTTCATAATGTAAGTGTTCCTGCAATGGAGTAGCCTCCCAGTCAGCGGCACAGAATTCAGCCCGTTCTGGAGGTTTTACATTTAAAGTAGTGGTATCCAGCGTGTAGCCCTCAGGATCCTACTTTCATAATGATTATGATACATTTCATAATGTAAGTGTCCCTGCATTGGAACAACTTCCCAGTCAGTGGCACAAAATGCAGCACGATCTAGAGGCCTTTACATTTAAAGTAGTGGTATCCAGCCTGTATCCCTCAGGATCCTGCTTTTATAATAATTGATACATTTCATAATGTAACTGTTCCTGCATTGGAACAACTTCCCAGTCAGTGGCACAGAATGCAGCCTTGTTCTGGAGGTTTTACATTTAAAGTAGTGGTATCCAGCTTGTAGCCCTCAGGATCCTGCTTTTATAATGATTATGATACATTTCATAATGTAACTGTTCCTGCATTGGAACAACTTCCCAGTCAGCTGCACAGAATTCAGCCCGTTCTGGAGGTTTTACATTTAAAGTAGTGGTATCCAGCGTGTAGCCCTCAGGATCCTACTTTCATAATGATTATGATACATTTCATAATGTAAGTGTTTCAGCAATGGAGTACCCTCCCAGTCATTGGCACAGAATGCAGCCCGTTCCGGTGGCTCCTGCCCTTAGCTGGCTTCAGGTTTTATATAGGGGCAAAGATTGTCCATGCTGATGGAAAATGATCGCATGAGGGGTAAAGGTGAATGAGTAACTGGTCCAGGTCAGTGTTCGCCTTATCTTAATTAATAAAGTCTTATCTTCCAAATAACCTTCACCTGAGGAATGCGTCTCGGCTGCAGGCGACGCATGCAGAGCATTCTGCTCATTATTCCTCTGATTATGTTACTTTTCTTGTAGAGAAATGGAAAATTGAATATGGTAAAAACCACAACAGCGATGGTGAGAACAAGCAGCCGACCAATCTGCAATCGACACCTGAACTTCAGGAATCTGGTGCCCATTGTGGCCAGGGGGAGGCGCGCACAACGGAGCCTCTGGGTCTGTATGCGCCTTACAATTTATTCTCTCATTGTTTAATGTTGTAGAACGAGACAAACAAATGAACCTTCATCTTACAGGGGAACCCAGTGACGGGGCCCTGGTGCCAACATTAATTGGGGCTCCGTCAGAACTCAGTACAGTAACCTATTTCCTGTCATTTTAACGAAACTGGATACAACGGAGGTTCCCAACCTCATTTCCTCAGTGCCACTTTCCATTTTCTAATTAGATCAAGTGCCATCTGGATGGTAGGTATGGGTTGTCAGTCACCTAAAACCCCATATATAGTGGCTCAAAACCCACGCCCCAACGGCCCTGAAATCTATAAGATTCCCGGGCCGCTGAATTGTCTCCTCCCCGGGCATCCAGAATCGGGATGCCCCATTGTATGAAACCCTCAGGACCTTCTTTCCCGGTCCATGCGCGAGCTGCAGGCGCATCCCCGCTATCCCTTTAGCAGAGCGCGCACCTACGCCAAGAATTTGTGAATGGCTGGCGCTGACACGCTCTTTGTTAGAGAGTAGCAGGGGATGTGGCCACCAGCATCCAGCATGCTGATTGGACGAGAGGGCTGCGCATGCACCGTAGGACCGGGGAAGGGTGAGTGAGATTGGGCGACCTGGGGGGTTTCACACAGACAATCCCCTGCCCCCGGTCAGCATGGAAGCAGAGTACTGCCCCCGATCAGCATGGAAGCAGACTACTGCCCCCGATCAGCATGGAAGCAGACTACTGCCCCCGATCAGCATTGAAGCAGACTACTGCCCCCGATCAGCATTGAAGCAGACTACTGCCCCCGATCAGCATGGAAGCAGACTACTGCCCCCGATCAGCATGGAAGCAGACTACTGCCCCTGGTCAGCATGGAAGCAACCTACTGCCCCCGGTCAGCATGGAAGCAGCCTACTGCCCCTGATCGGCATGGAAGCAGACTACTGCACCCGATCAGCATGGAAGCAGACTACTGCCCCCGATCAGCATGGAAGCAGACTACTGCCCCTGGTCAGCATGGAAGCAACCTACTGCCCCCAGTCAGAATGGAAGCAGCCTACTTCCCCCTGTCAGAATGGAAGCAGCCTACTTCCCCCTGTCAGAATGGAAGCAGCCTACTTCCCCCTGTCAGAATGGAAGCAGCCTACTGCCCCCTGTCAGAATGGAAGCAGCCTACTTACCCCTGTCAGAATGGAAGCAGCCTACTGCCCCCGGTCAGCATGGAAGCAGCCTACTGCCCCCGGTCAGCATGGAAGCAGCCTACTGCCCCCGGTCAGCATGGAAGCAGCCTACTGCCCCCGGTCAGCATGGAAGCAGCCTACTGCCCCCGGTCAGCATGGAAGCAGCCTACTGCCCCCGGTCAGCATGGAAGCAGCCTACTGCCCCCTGTCAGAATGGAAGCAGCCTACTGCCCCCTGTCAGAATGGAAGCAGCCTACTTCCCCCTGTCAGAATGGAAGCAGCCTACTGCCCCCAATCAGCATGGAAGCAGCCTACTTACCCCTGTCAGAATGGAAGCAGCCTACTGCCCCCAATCAGCATGGAAGCAGCCTACTTCCCCCTGTCAGAATGGAAGCAGCCTACTTCCCCCGGTCAGCATGAAAGCAGCCTACTGCCCCCTGTCAGAATGGAAGCAGCCTACTGCCCCCGGTCAGCATGAAAGCAGCCTACTACCCCCTGTCAGCATGAAAGCAGCCTACTGCCCCCTGCAGCCTACTTACCCCTGTCAGAATGGAAGCAGCCTACTGCCCCTGGTCAGCATGGAAGCAGCCTACTTCCCCCTGTCAGAATGGAAGCAGCCTACTGCCCCCGGTCAGCATGAAAGCAGCCTACTGCCCCCTGTCAGAATGGAAGCAGCCTACTGCCCCCGGTCAGCATGAAAGCAGCCTACTACCCCCTGTCAGCATGAAAGCAGCCTACTGCCCCCTGCAGCCTACTTACCCCTGTCAGAATGGAAGCAGCCTACTGCCCCTGGTCAGCATGGAAGCAGCCTACTTCCCCCTGTCAGAATGGAAGCAGCCTACTGCCCCCGGTCAGCATGAAAGCAGCCTACTGCCCCCTGTCAGAATGGAAGCAGCCTACTGGGGGCTACATGAAAGCAGCCTACTGCCCCCTGCAGCCTACTGCCCCCGGTCAGCATGGAAGCAGCCTACTGCCCCCGGTCAGCATGGAAGCAGCCTACTGCCCCCGGTCAGCATGGAAGCAGCCTACTGCCCCCGGTCAGCATGGAAGCAGCCTACTGCCCCCGGTCAGCATGGAAGCAGCCTACTGCCCCCGGTCAGCATGGAAGCAGCCTACTGCCCCCTGTCAGCATGGAAGCAGCCTACTGCCCCCGGTCAGAATGGAAGCAGCCTACTGCCCCCGGTCAGCATGGAAGCAGCCTACTGCCCCCGGTCAGCATGGAAGCAGCCTACTGCCCCCGGTCAGCATGGAAGCAGCCTACTGCCCCCGGTCAGCATGGAAGCAGCCTACTGCCCCCGGTCAGCATGGAAGCAGCCTACTGCCCCCGGTCAGCATGGAAGCAGCCTACTGCCCCCGGTCAGCATGGAAGCAGCCTACTGCCCCCTGTCAGAATGGAAGCAGCCTACTGCCCCCTGTCAGAATGGAAGCAGCCTACTTCCCCCTGTCAGAATGGAAGCAGCCTACTGCCCCCGGTCAGCATGAAAGCAGCCTACTGCCCCCTGTCAGAATGGAAGCAGCCTACTTCCCCCTGTCAGAATGGAAGCAGCCTACTTCCCCCTGTCAGAATGGAAGCAGCCTACTGCCCCCAATCAGCATGGAAGCAGCCTACTTACCCCTGTCAGAATGGAAGCAGCCTACTGCCCCCAATCAGCATGGAAGCAGCCTACTTTCCCCTGTCAGAATGGAAGCAGCCTACTTCCCCCTGTCAGAATGGAAGCAGCCTACTTCCCCCGGTCAGCATGAAAGCAGCCTACTGCCCCCTGTCAGAATGGAAGCAGCCTACTGCCCCCGGTCAGCATGAAAGCAGCCTACTGCCCCCTGTCAGAATGGAAGCAGCCTACTGCCCCCTGTCAGAATGGAAGCAGCCTACTGCCCCCGGTCAGCATGAAAGCAGCCTACTGCCCCCTGTCAGAATGGAAGCAGCCTACTGCCCCCGGTCAGCATGAAAGCAGCCTACTGCCCCCTGTCAGAATGGAAGCAGCCTACTGCCCCCGGTCAGCATGAAAGCAGCCTACTACCCCCTGTCAGCATGAAAGCAGCCTACTGCCCCCTGCAGCCTACTTACCCCTGTCAGAATGGAAGCAGCCTACTGCCCCTGGTCAGCATGGAAGCAGCCTACTTCCCCCTGTCAGAATGGAAGCAGCCTACTGGGGGCTACATGAAAGCAGCCTACTGCCCCCTGCAGCCTACTGCCCCCGGTCAGCATGGAAGCAGCCTACTGCCCCCGGTCAGCATGGAAGCAGCCTACTGCCCCCTGTCAGAATGGAAGCAGCCTACTGGGGGCTACATGAAAGCAGCCTACTGCCCCCTGCAGCCTACTGCCCCCGGTCAGCATGGAAGCAGCCTACTGCCCCCGGTCAGCATGGAAGCAGCCTACTGCCCCCGGTCAGCATGGAAGCAGCCTACTGCCCCCGGTCAGCATGGAAGCAGCCTACTGCCCCCGGTCAGCATGGAAGCAGCCTACTGCCCCCGGTCAGCATGGAAGCAGCCTACTGCCCCCTGTCAGCATGGAAGCAGCCTACTGCCCCCGGTCAGAATGGAAGCAGCCTACTGCCCCCGATCAGAACTTGACAAAAAATGACCGCACCGACTCAAATTATAAGAATAATTATAAGAGTGTGCACTCTTGAGTAAACTACATAGGGGGCCTCCACCCGGCCCCCAAAAAGCCTCTAGGAAAAAGCTGCACTACTACTGTAATTTATACATGTAAATATTTTTTTTTACATATGCAAAACATATTAAAAACTTCCTTAAAAAACATATACTGACATCACATAACAGCTAGGGGATGCTGGTGGCCACACAGATCAAGGCACAATAGTCACAATCTCATATAAATCCCTGTATAAAGACAACTGGGTACTATTCATTCAAAAGTGCAAAGTGCAAATCAAATATAATATAATTAATCTAATGTGCATAACATGATCAAAATCCACTTGTGCAAAATGTAAGCTTGATAACCGTGCTAAATTGCATAATCTAACAAATAAGAGGGACACAGACATAACACATAAGGTCTCACATGTACCGTCGGCCAGCGGCACCTCACCCCCATCCTACGCGTTACGTGGCGTCACCACGTCACTTCCTCAGGGCTGGGTAATGTGACTGCCCGCGATCAGCATGGAAGAAGACTACTGCCCCCGATCAGCATGGTCCCCTGCTCCCAATCAGCATACTGCATAATAAGCAGCAATGTGATGAATCTGGAGGAGGAGGCGGAGAAAAAGGAGGGAGGGACCAGCAGTACTGTCCCGCTCTGCTGATCTGATTGGGGGACGGGATGAAAAACTCGGCCATTTCTGCTTCAATTTAGGAACTGAAACCAGTTTAGGACGGCGCCAAAAACAACCCAACAAATGGTCTAACTACCACCTTTGCCTGCTGTATCACTTTAAGGAATTTAGCATTTGGCCGATTTTTAAGGTGTTTCTCTCTTTTCTGAGGCAGCGGTCAGTGATGGCAGCCTGGGAAGCTGGGGATCAGGAAATGAAGACTTCTCCGATAGCCTGGACAGGCTGAGCCCTGATAAGGTGAGATTAAAGCAGAACTCTACACATAACGTGTCACCCTGTAATAGAAAAGTAGATCACCCCCAGTCCTGAGGATATTGTATAGGAGAGGCCACAATGGATTTACTGGAATTCTCTTCATTCAGTCGCAGTTGTGTAGGGTCAGCGCAGTTGTGGAAATGTGAGCTGCGGCTTTAAGAGGTGAACCTGTGCACCCCGAATGGATGGGAGATTTTGCTAATCTAATTCTAGAAGGGGAGGAGCCCCTTAAAGTGGACCAACACCCAGGATTTTGACTATTCTGGGTTTTGGTCCACTTCGGTGGGGCACCCCGATCGGGGGTGCCCCGCTGTGCGAAACCCCCCAGAACACCCGTAAACACTCACCTCCCCACGATCCTACGCGGGCGCTCGTCCAGTCAGAGCGCTCAGAGCCGCTGTGGTATGCACGTACAAGCGGCGTCCAACCACAGCGGCTCTGAGCGCTGGAGGCCGCGTCTCGCGCTTCCTTCTAACAGGGAGCGCGCCCGCGCCGGCCATTCACAAACGCCCGCCCTGCTAGAGGGAAGCGCAAGACGCGGCCACGGCCTGTGCATGCGCCGTTGGAACGGGGTTAAGGTAAGGTTTGTGGGCTTCCTGGGGGGTTTCACCCCGCAGGACATCCCGATTTCGGATGCCCCGCGGGGAGGGATCTGATCGGCCCGGGAATCTTATAGATTCCCAGGCCGATCCCCCCGGGTGTTGGGCCACTTTAAGAGAAAGGTTAGTGTTAGGCACGCTGAGGGAGAAAATGTTGGTTAATAATTAGATACTTAGGTACTGTAAATAAAAGGGAATTATTCCTAAGAATGGTATTATCCTGTATGAAAAAGGAATTATTGGTTAGAGAGTAGAGACCTGTGGGGAGGCAAAAGGTTAAGCGTATATGAAACAATATTAGAGCGATATTGCGGAAAAGTGTGTCTGAGGGGGGTGTTTTAACCCAATAGTTAGATCAGGAACAGCTAGGTCTCATTGCCTCTGATTAACTAAGCCTCATGAGTTTCGTCTGACTGCCTATGGGCGTTTGTTCTCATAGGGCAGCGTAATACAGAATGGCCAGTGCCGGCTAAGACCCTATTGTCCCTGTATAAAAAACGTTATTTTTGTATAAACGATCAAAAATCTGTTCAAACCACTTCAATTTGTACCCGATAACAAGAGTGCATATACAAGCTGCTTACTAGGTGGTACAGGGTCCCATCAGACCTAAGCAGATGGTTCCCAGGTGTCCCTCCAAACTGTTGGATATGCGATGGAGAAAGGGGAGACCTACTGCACATTTTTTGGTCCTGTCCCAAATTAAAAGACTATTGGAGCCTGATTAGGCAGGTTACGGAGAAGGTATCAGGAATAATGGTCCCAGATGATCCTGCTCTTTGCCTCCTCCACATGTCGGAGATGCCTGCGAAGCGGTATTGCACGTCCTTAGTCTGCCACCTGCTGAATGCAGCAAAATCTGGCATCCCACAGGTGTGGAAGAGCAAAGAACCCCCCTCCATTAGCAGTTAATGACATCATGAGTCTTTCATCTCTGCAGACGGCGAGCAAGTCAGAAGATGGATGTCTCCTCCTTGCAAGGTAGCCGGGGTGACTCCTGGCCCTCTATCTGATCTATTTCTGCCCGGATCCCCTTACTTTAGTGTACTTGCCTCCCAGCCTAGGCTGCTTTTCCGGGCAATGGTAGATGGCACCCTTGGTGCTTAGGAGCTACGCTCCTCTGTGAGACCCCATAACAAGGGGTAGGCGGTTAACCGGGTTGGTGATCCCGGTTTGGGATGCCCCGTCCCTCGGCCCTTCCACTCTAGCGTGGTTTCCCCCTCTCCCAGGTTCCCTTAGAGGGGGGGGGGGGCTGTCCCTTGATGTTTGTATGTGTGGAGATCTTTATTGTGTGTGTGTTCATGTCATGCTTTTACTTAACCGGCGCCGGCCTCTGTGTCTGCATGGCGGCGAGGTGCTTCTTCCCTCAGGCGCGGGTGGCGGGGCCGGGCGTTCACGCGATCACCTACGGCATGCCCCCGAGCTGCTGGCACTGCTATTCAGGTCCTGGCTTCTGGCCGGGAGCGACGGGGGAGGGGAGGGGCCGGGCGCGACACGCAAACCACGCCGGCCCGCCTTCCTTCTTCCTCTGCTTAAGCGCCTTCCTCCCCTCCGGTGTGCGTGTGTGGCCTTGGTCAGGTGAGTGGCCTGTGGCCCCATCCGTTGTTAGATATGTCTGCATATACTTCTTGCTCCTCATTGGGGCTGCTGGCAACGCTTGTGTATTAACCCCTTTGGACTTGTCACTGAGGTCTGATTGCTGTGTCTGTTTGTGTGTTCCAGGTGGACCATTGTTCCTATTAAAGGGGGGTTCTCCCGGTCCTAGGGTCCCTGGTTAAATTTAGGGGTCTGTAAATTCCTCCCACGCGGGACTTAAAGGGGCATCCTGGGTTGCATTATTGCGTAATTCCCTCTGGGCATTGTGCCTAAATATAAAAAATCACCATATGGAGGCTTCCCCGGATACTGGGCTTGTGCCCCCCTCGGAGCAATCCAGGCTGTGTTTGGGGTGTGGGGTATCCCTTTTGGGAGATGATGTATTTCTTTGTGTACCCTGTGCGAAGCGGTCTATTACGCGGCAGTCCGGATCTCAGGCGTCTGGTTCTTCTCCGTCTCCCCCTCGCTTGATCCGTACCCCATGTGATGTGGTCATGGTTGGGGAGTCGTAATCTGGGGTGTGTGCCAGATTGGCCAATCTTGAAAAATAGTTTTCCAGTGCTGTTGCCAAAAAGGCCACGGCAAAGCGAAAACATTTGTATACAGCCACGCAGGCTTTTGATATGGAGGAGTTTGACTCCCTGGATTGATCTGATTGTTCCCCGCTTGAGGAAGGGGAGCTGTTTGAGGAGTCTGAGGGCTCCGATGACCAGCAGTTTGTGGGTGCTGATACCGAGCAGGGCCAGGGTGATTCCTTGGATACCTCTAAGGTCCTGGCTCATATGTTTGAGGTCCTGGCTATTTCTCCCCCTGAGGCGGCTCCTCCGCTGAAGGGGCAGTTCTTTGAGGTGACCAAGCCGCGCTTGGAATTTCCTTATCAAAAGCATTTTGATGGTATCATTCTCAAGGAATGGGAGAGGCCGACTCGGCTCCCGGGTGTCCCTCCGGGTTGGGACAAAAAATATCCCTTTCCGGTGGACGCGGTGAAGCACTGGTCGTCCCCCCCGAGGTGGATGCTCCTGTTTTGGGGTTGTCCAGCACCTCAATCCTGCATTCTCTGGCCCTCCCTTTGTGGGGTTGCGGCTCTTTGGAGAGAAATTGGATTCGGTCGCCAAGGGAGGTAAGTTACCTCAGCGTAAGACGCAGCGTCGCCCCTTTCGGGGGGCGGCTTCCTTCACTCAGTCCTTTCGTGGGGCTAGAGTTGGCAGGGGTTCGGCTTTCCCCTCATCCAGAGGTGATTCCTGGTCCAGGGGCAGGGGTCGTGCCTGTCCAGGACATAGTTGGGGCTTTAAGCCTAAAGCCGCTGCCAAGCCAGCTCAGCAATGAGGGGGCGCCCTCACCCTTGCGGGTGGGGGTACGGCTGCAACTCTTCTCCCGGGTCTGGGTCCAAGAGGTCTCGGACAGGTGGATTCAGGAAGGGGTGTCTTCCGGTTACAAGCTGGAGTTCGACTTCCGGCCTCTCTCAGATTCTTCAGGTCTCGGGTGCCGTCAGATCCTCTGGCCGCCCAGGGGATTCGGGCGGCAGTAGCAAGTCTCTTGGACATGGCTGTCATCTTCCCGGTGCCCCCCTCAGACCGGGGCCTGGGCTTCTATTCCAATTTGTTCACGGTGCCCAAGAAGGACGGATCCGTACGTCCCATGCTGGATCTGAAGTTGCTCAACAGGTTCGTCCGCCCCCGGAGGTTCCGTATGGAAACTCTGCGCTCAGCCATCCACTCACTTCGTCAGGGGGACTTCATGACGTCCATAGACATCAAGGATGCTTACCTGCATATTCCAGTATTTCCGGCACACCAGAGATTTCTCAGGTTTGTCGTGGAAAATCGACATTTTCAGTTTGTGGCTCTTCCGTTTGGCCTTACCTCGGCTCCAAGGGTTTTTACCAAGGTGTTGGCAGGAGTGATGGCCATCCTCAGAGCTCGGGGTATCTGTATCGTGCCATATCTGGATGATCTTCTAATCATGGCGTCTTCCCTCAGTCAGGCGCAGTTGGATACCAGGACGGTGGTGTCCACCCTGGAGAGTTTCGGTTGGGTGATCAACTATCCCAAGTCCTACCTCTCTCCCTCCAGGGTGGTGGAGTTCCTGGGGATGTCTCTGGATACTTCTCAGGCCAGGGTGTTCCTCCCCCGGGCCAAGGTTCTTCTGATTCAGGAATTGACTCAGCGTCTCCTATCTATCCCTCGCCCGTCCATCCGGCTGGGGATGCGACTGGTGGGATTGATGGTGGCATCGTTCGAGGCGGTTCCCTTTGCCCAGTTTCACACAAGGACGCTCCAGCTCCATCTCTTGGCGGCCTGGGACGGGTCCCCGCTGTCATTGGATCAGTCTTTTCTGATGTCCCCCCGGGTGCGGCATTCCCTTCGGTGGTGGCTGAACCCAAGCAATCTGACGAGGGGCAGGTCTTTTCTGACCCCTCGTTGGGAGACGGTCACCACAAATGCCAGCCTGTCAGGTTGGGGGGGATTTTGGAAGGATCTTCAGTTTCAGGGACTGTGGGGGCCTCTGGAGGCTCACGATCCCATCAATGTGCTGGAGTTGAGAGCCATCAGGTTGGTTCTGGCTAACTTGACTCATCAGTTGCGGGGACTACCGGTTCAAGTTCGGTCGGACAATCGGACGGCGGTCGCCTACATCAATCACCAGGGAGGGACTGGCAGCAGGCGTGCCCTCAGGGAAGTGTCTTTGATCCTGGCTTGGGCAGAGGGCAATGTCCCATGCATCTCGCCGGGGGGAATGGTCGCTCTGCCCCAAGGTGTTTCGGTCACTTTGCCACTGGTGGGGGACTCCGGAGGTGGACCTCTTTGCCTCTCGTCACAATCACAAGCTTCCGGCATTTGTGTCTCTCTCGCGGGATCCGCTGGCTCTGGCAGCGGATGCCATGTCTCTGAACTGGAGGGATCTGGGGTTTCTATACCTGTTCCCTCCGTTTCCCATGGTGGGCAAAGTGGCGCGCAAGCTGGCCCTAGAGGGCGCGTCAGCGTTCCTGGTGGTTCCAAGGTGGCCAAGACAGGTTTGGTTCGCAGAAGTGGTAAGGTTGGCAGAGGATCAGTTAGTTCTGCCCCTTCGGCCGGATCTGCTCACTCAGGGTCCACTGCTCTACCCCAATTTACCAACGCTGGCTTTGACGGCGTGGCTGCTGAATCCTCCATCCTGAAGGAGGAAGGTCTTTCTGATGCTGTCATTCAGACTCTGGTTAGGGCTAGAAAGAAGTCTTCCTCTGCCATCTACTATAGGATTTGGAGGTCTTATATTGATTGGTGTGAGGTCAGGGCCTTGCTTTGCAGGGCGTTTTCTATCCCTAGGGTTTTGGAATTTCTGCAACATGGTCTGGACCTGGGTTTGCAGCTTAGTACGCTGAAAGGGCACGTTTCTGCCCTGGCGGTTTTCTTTCAAAAGTCTTTTGCTCTTCATCCTCTGGTTAAGACCTTTTTCCAGGGGGTTACGCATGTGCGGCCTCCTAGGAAGCCTTTGCTCCCAGTTTGGGATTTGAATTTGGTTCTTTCTGCCTTGCAGGGTCCTCCTTTTGAACCTTTGCAGGATATTGCACTTTCTACGCTTACTCAGAAGGTTGTTTTTCTGGTTGCCATCACTTCCGTTCGGCGTGTATCGGAGTTGGCGGCTTTGTCCATTAAGGCTCCTTACTTTGAGAGGCATCAGGACAAGGTTGTTTTCCGCTTCAAGACAGATTTCCTCTCTAAGGTGGTCTCTGCTTTTCATCTTAATCAGGACATTGTTCTACCCTCCTTGTGTCCTAAGCCCAGCAATGACAAGGAGAGGGTTTTGCATTCTTTGGATGTGGTTCGCTCAGTGAAGTACTATTTGGTGGCTACTTCCTCTTTTCGTAGGACTGACGCCCTTTTTGTGGTGCCCTCTGGGCCTAGGAAGGGTTTGGCTCCTGCCAAGTCTTCCATTAGTAAATGGATTCGCCAGGCCATTGTTGGGGCCTATTCTGCCAAGGGGCAGATTCCACCTTTTCGTATTACTGCTCATTCTACTCGTGCTGTTGGGGCGTCCTGGGCCTTCCAGCACCAGGCTTCTGTTGAGCAGGTTTGTATGGCTGCTACTTGGTCCTCTGTTCATACTTTTTCCAAGTTTTACAAGGTTAATGCGCGGGCCTCAGCGGATGCTGTTTTTGGCCGCAAGGTTCTGCAGGCTGCTGTGGTTTAAGTTTGTGCCTTGTTGCCTTGTTTTTGGATCCCCGCCCTTTATGGACGCTGCTATTGGATGTCCCACATGTAATGAATGTCTTGAAGCGGGGTGTGTGACATACTTAGAATAATACCATTTTGTGAATACTCACCTGTAAAATGGGTATTATAAGTATGTCACACACCCCACTTCACCCTGCCCTTTTGTATTCTGGATCCTTTATATGGTGAACCTTTTGTTAGTTTTAATTGGCTTTCCTGGTCCCTTTACCTTACTGCTATCTTTATACTGGGGAATGAGTGGGAGGTCCCAGGTATTTATGGACCGGGAGGGTCTTACTTTTTTTTATTGACATCTCTGCAAGATCGCCATCTACAGGTCAGTAAACCCACATATAATGAATGTCTTGAATCGGGGTGTGTGACATACTTACAATGCCCATTTTACAGGTGAGTAATCACAAAATGGTATTTTTTTCTTCTTCATTCAGTGTTTGAACTGGAAAAATGGTTGTTGTTCCGAGTGCAAGGGGGCATCCCAATTGTGGATGCCCCCGCATGCGTGTTACCTGGCGGAGAATTGTCGATCTCTTCTCCTCGGACCCCTGGAGAATTCCAGTGCTCTATTTGGCCGGCGCGGTCATGTGGCTGCCGGCTCTCAGCCGGAGACTTTGTGGGCAGGAAGCTAGATGACTGCGCTGGCCAATCAGAATGAGGAGAAAGGAAAAAGCTCTCCCGTACTGTGCTGGTAACGCGCACCTTGGAGCATCCGCAATTGGGATGCCCCCCCATGCGCTCAAAAAATGGGTGGTGTTCTGGTTTAAAGAGGAACAACACACATGAATTTCACTTTTCTGTGGGTATTTCCTCTCTGCGGAGGCATCCTTGCTGTGTGTACCCCCCCAGGTCGCCCCGTTTCACTCACCTTCCTTCTGCTCCCACAGCGCAGAGGTGAGAGCGAGTGTGCTGATTGGCTGAGCGCTTAGCCAATCGCCACGCTCACTGTCACACGGCTCCCTTCGGCGCCGCTGACGGCTAAGCCACTTGGATGGCTAAGCAACCAAGCACCAGCCGCATCCCCTGCCCACCCTGCAGCCGTGGCGTGAGGGCGCTGCCCAGGCCCAGCTCCAGGTTTATGTGGGCCCTTGGGCGGCATGGTCTCAGTGGGGCCCCTTTGCGGTGAAGAGTGGAGTCACATCACTGAGGGACGTCCAAGATCTGGATGCCCCCTAAGGATCAGGCTATTTGGACCAAAACTCTAGTTTGGGTCTACTTTGAAGCGCACCAAACCCCATTAAACCTGACCTCGGAGTCTAAACGAATCTAGATCCTCCAGATTTTGGATGCCCCTGTGTGTGACCCCCCCCCCTTTGATCATTACTTTCCTGGAACTGGTGAGTGCACTGTGTCGCCAGTTTGAGTTACCGGCCAAACCAGGGGGGTTCTTTCACAAACAGGGGCGTCCTAAATTGAGATGCCCCTGTAAAGCGGAGCAAAACTCAGGGGTGGAATTGCTTGCATAGTGGGTATTCCAGCGATCCCAGGGGGTGGCACACAGTAGGGTATCACAGATTGGGATGCTCCAGGGACAGGAAATCAGCTGGGGGGGCAACTTAAAAGCAGAACAAAACCCAGCACTTCCTCCCCTGGAATCTAAATCGAGACGCCCCGTTATGCGGTGCCACCAGTCCACCACAGGTCAAGCGCCGTTGCACACCCTAAAGGCTGGCCTTCCCAGTGGGTCCCCCGGAGGGTGGGGGCCCCCGGCAGCTACCCTGCCTTGCTGGGTGCTGACGCCGGCCCTGGCGTTGCCCAGGCTTGCACACGGCTAGAGGTGAGTGGAAATGCGGCTGGAGCGCACAGACGCGGCGAGGGCTCCGGAAGAGGGTTTCCGGGGTTCGTAAGGGGTCTCACATAGCTGGACATTCCAATTTGCGATGCCCCAAGCACTGGAACTCGGGAGGCCCTGGAGTCTTTTAGACTAGACACTAGAGCACAGGAATTAGACTTCTGATCATGTTCCTCACAATTATCCTTTCTGATTTTATTCTTTATTGCTAAATCAAATCAGATAGGAGATGACGCTCTATCATTGTATGTATGTAGAATTAGATTTAAATTAAATGTATGAAATAAATATTTTTTTAAATTTTAATTAAATCATTAATTAAATGATTAAACAATACAATTAACCCCATTAAATGATTACGCTATTAAACCGGACCTTCATCATCATTTAATGAGAAGCCCAAACCCTTAAATTATTTCCCAGCATCTAGGATTAATATTTTTTTTGGTTGTAGTCACTTTTTATTCTTTCCCCCACTGGGCTGTAACTCTGTTCGGGACTCTAGGATATGGGCGCCGCCATCTTGCCTCAGAAGTATCACATACTGAGGGGGGGAGAGGGGGCAAAAATACAGGGGGCGAGGTTATAGCTGTGCTTTGCACAGACAGAGCAGAGCTGGGGTCAGGAAAAGACAGCAATCCCAGAATGCAGAGCGGCACAGTCAGAAGACACTTCCTGTTTGCAGACAGCTTGCGACTCCATGTGCACCCATCTTGGATGTTTAAAGGCTCAGAAAACGCAGTAGGTGCAGGTAGGATAATTTTTAATGTGGGCAATCTGTATGTACAGGGTGAGGGAAACATACAAGATAGGCTCTTATTCAGGGTGAAGGTCCGGATTAATGTGAGCAATCTGTATGTACAGGGTGTGGGAAACATATAAGATAGGTTCTTATTCAGGGTGAAGGTCCGGATTAATGTGAGCAATCTGTATGTACAGGGTGTGGGAAACATATAAGATAGGCTCTTATTCAGGGTGAAGGTCTGGATTAATGTGGGCAATCTGTATGTACAGGGTGAGGAAAACATACAAGATAGGCTCTTATTCAGGGTGAAGGTCCGGATTAATGTGAGCAATCTGTATGTACAGGGTGAGGGAAACATATAAAATAGACTCTTATTCAGGGTGAGGGTCCGGATTAATGTGGGCAATCTTTATGTACAGGGTGGGGGAAACATATAAGATAGGCTCTTATTCAGGGTGAGGGTCTGGATTAATCTGGGCAATCTGTATGTACAGGGTGTGGGAAACATATAAGATAGGCTCTTATTCAGGGTGAGGGTCTGGATTAATGTGAGCAATCTGTATGTACAGGGGGGGAAACATATAAGATAGGCTCTTATTCAGGGTGAAGGTCTGGATTAATGTGGGCAATCTGTATGTACAGGGTGGGGGAAACATATAAGATAGGTTCTTATTCTGGGTGAGGGTCCGGATTAATACATAGTCATCTAATCGAGAGAAAAAAAAAACACCTAGGCTCTTGCGCAGTCTGAGCCACATGACCAATAAGGGCCAATACAGGTGAGTGTTTGGCCCACATGTCTACTGAGCATTGGGGAACTTTCTCTATGTTGTCACAGCAAAGTATAGAATAAATATTGGTAAGAACCTTGTAACACAATCATTGTTTTTCCTTGTAACATGTGACATGGCCGACCTATCCCAGGCCTTCCTTGTGACCGGCATTTTCTACCTTATAGACGTGTGAAGATGAAAGCCACCGCGCTCACCCTGATCTGGGTCCGGCTTCTGATGTCACCCACAAAAGACGGAAGGTCAAGGCTAAAAGGTCCAGTCCAGAGAAGTGGAAGGAGAATGACTCGGGTAATGGATGGAGGGGTGATTAGGGGAGCGTTGTGATGAGCTAAGCTCTACCACCAAACCATAATGTAGTCATCTCATTTTTAATGCAGCCCATTCATTGGCAGACTACACCCCCTGCCATCAGTCACATGGTTGTAGCCACACCCCCTCTATTAACTATAATGGTGTCGGCCCACTACCACCTTTGCAATAAATAGTGGGCGGAGCTGCGCTGTGATTGATGCTCAGCCAGGATCCCAACCCACCATTAAAGCCCAGGACAGATGCAGAGTTATTTTGCCCAGGATTAACCTTGGGCAGTGCCACTGAATATGATGGCACTCAGTATCATTAACAACAATAGGCACATTATTTTGCCCAGGACAGGCGCAGAATGATTTAACCCAGGACAGACAAAGAGTGATTTTGCCCAGGACAGACACAGAGTGATTTAGCCCAGGACAGGCGCAGAATAACTTTGCCCAGGACAGATGCAGAATAACTTTGCCCAGGACAGAAGCAGAATGATTTTGCCCAGGACAGAAGCAGAGTGATTTTGCCCAGGACAGATGCAGAATAACTTTGCCCAGGACAGAAGCAGAGTGATTTTGCCCAGGACAGAAGCAGAATAACTTTGCCCAGGACAGAAGCAGAATAACTTTGCCCAGGACAGAAGCAGAATGATTTTTCCCAGGACAGAAGCAGAATAACTTTGCCCAGGACAGATGCAGAATAACTTTGCCCAGGACAGAAGCAGAGTGATTTTGCCCAGGACAGATGCAGAATAACTTTGCCCAGGACAGAAGCAGAATAACTTTGCCCAGGACAGAAGCAGAATGATTTTGCCCAGGACAGAAGCAGAATAACTTTGCCCAGGACAGATGCAGAATAACTTTGCCCAGGACAGAAGCAGAATAACTTTGCCCAGGACAGAAGCAGAGTGATTTTGCCCAGGACAGAAGCAGAATAACTTTGCCCAGGGCAGATGCAGAATAACTTTGCCCAGGACAGATGCAGAATAACTTTGCCCAGGACAATTGCAGAATAACTTTGCCCAGGACAGATGCAGAATAACTTTGCCCAGGACAGATGCAGAATAACTTTGCCCAGGACAGACGCAAAGTGATTTTGCCCAGGACAGACGCAGAATGATTTTGCCCAGGACAGACGCAAAGTGATTTTGCCCAGGACAGACGCAGAATGATTTTGCGCAGGACAGACGCAAAGTGATTTTGCCCAGGACAGACGCAAAGTGATTTTGCCCAGGACAGACGCAAAGTGATTTTGCCCAGGACAGACGCAGAATGATTTTGCCCAGGACAGACGCAAAGTGATTTTGCCCAGGACAGACGCAAAGTGATTTTGCCCAGGACAGACGCAAAGTGATTTTGCCCAGGACAGACGCAAAGTGATTTTGCCCAGGACAGACGCAGAATGATTTTGCCCAGCACAGACGCAGAATGATTTTGCCCAGCACAGACGCAAAGTGATTTTGCCCAGGACAGACACAGAATAATTTTTCCCAGGACAAATGCAGAATAACTTTGCCTAGGGAAAATGCGAAATAACTTTGCCCAGGGAAAATGCGGAATAACTTTGCCCAAGACAGATGCGGAATGATTTTGCCCAGGACAGAAGCAGAGTGATTTTGCCCAGGACAGAAGCAGAATAACTTTGCCCAGGACAGAAGCAGAATAACTTTGC
Source organism: Gastrophryne carolinensis (assembly GCA_027917425.1). NCBI lineage: Eukaryota > Metazoa > Chordata > Amphibia > Anura > Microhylidae > Gastrophryne > Gastrophryne carolinensis. The sequence goes on from CM051243.1 coordinate 10,172,382, forward strand.
CCAGGACAGAAGCAGAATGATTTTGCCCAGGACAGAAGCAGAATAACTTTGCCCAGGACAGAAGCAGAATAACTTTGCCCAGGACAGAAGCAGAATGATTTTGCCCAGGACAGAAGCAGAATAACTTTGCCCAGGACAGATGCAGAATAACTTTGCCCAGGACAGAAGCAGAATGATTTTGCCCAGGACAGATGCAAAATAACTTTGCCCAGGACAGATGCAAAATAACTTTGCCCAGGACAGATGCAGAATAACTTTGCCCAGGACAGAAGCAGAATAACTTTGCCCAGGACAGATGCAGAATAACTTTGCCCAGGACAGATGCAGAATAACTTTGCCCAGGACAATTGCAGAATAACTTTGCCCAGGACAGATGCAGAATAACTTTGCCCAGGACAGATGCAGAATAACTTTGCCCAGGACAGATGCAGAATAACTTTGCCCAGGACAGATGCAGAATAACTTTGCCCAGGACAGATGCAGAATAACTTTGCCCAGGACAGAAGCAGAATAACTTTGCCCAGGACAGATGCAGAATAACTTTGCCCATGACAGATGCAGAATGACTTTGCCCAGGACAGATGCAGAATAACTTTGCCCAGGACAGATGCAGAATAACTTTGCCCAGGACAGATGCAGAATAACTTTGCCCAGGACAGAAGCAGAATGATTTTGCCCAGGACAGACGCAAAGTGATTTTGCCCAGGACAGACGCAGAATGATTTTGCCCAGGACAGACGCAGAATGATTTTGCCCAGGACAGACGCAAAGTGATTTTGCCCAGGACAGACGCAAAGTGATTTTGCCCAGGACAGACGCAAAGTGATTTTGCCCAGGACAAATGCAGAATAACTTTGCCTAGGGAAAATGCGAAATAACTTTGCCCAGGGAAAATGCGGAATAACTTTGCCCAAGACAGATGCGGAATGATTTTGCCCAGGACAGAAGCAGAGTGATTTTGCCCAGGACAGAAGCAGAATAACTTTGCCCAGGACAGAAGCAGAATAACTTTGCCCAGGACAGAAGCAGAATGATTTTGCCCAGGACAGAAGCAGAATAACTTTGCCCAGGACAGATGCAGAATAACTTTGCCCAGGACAGAAGCAGAATAACTTTGCCCAGGACAGAAGCAGAATGATTTTGCCCAGGACAGAAGCAGAATAACTTTGCCCAGGACAGATGCAGAATAACTTTGCCCAGGACAGATGCAGAATAACTTTGCCCAGGACAGAAGCAGAATAACTTTGCCCAGGACAGAAGCAGAGTGATTTTGCCCAGGACAGAAGCAGAATAACTTTGCCCAGGACAGAAGCAGAATAACTTTGCTCAGGACAGAAGCAGAATAACTTTGCCCAGGACAGAAGCAGAATGATTTTGCCCAGGACAGATGCAGAATAACTTTGCCCAGGACAGATGCAGAATAACTTTGCCCAGGACAGAAGCAGAATAACTTTGCCCAGGACAGATGCAGAATAACTTTGCCCAGGACAGATGCAGAATAACTTTGCCCAGGACAGATGCAGAATAACTTTGCCCAGGACAGATGCAGAATAACTTTGCCCAGGACAGAAGCAGAATAACTTTGCCCAGGACAGATGCAGAATAACTTTGCCCAGGACAGATGCAGAGTAACTTTGCCCAGGACAGATGCAGAATAACTTTGCCCAGGACAGATGCAGAATAACTTTGCCCAGGACAGATGCAGAATAACTTTGCCCAGGACAGATGCAGAATAACTTTGCCCAGGACAGAAGCAGAATAACTTTGCCCAGGACAGAATAACTTTGCCCAGGACAGATGCAGAATAACTTTGCCCAGGACAGATGCAGAATAACTTTGCCCAGGACAGATGCAGAATAACTTTGCCCAGGACAGATGCAGAATAACTTTGCCCAGGACAGATGCAGAATAACTTTGCCCAGGACAGACGCAGAATGATTTTGCCCAGGACAGACGCAAAGTGATTTTGCCCAGGACAGACGCAGAATGATTTTGCCCAGGACAGACGCAGAATGATTTTGCCCAGGACAGACACAGAATGATTTTGCCCAGGACAGACGCAGAATGATTTTGCCCAGGACAGACGCAAAGTGATTTTGCCCAGGACAGACGCAAAGTGATTTTGCCCAGGACAGACGCAAAGTGATTTTGCCCAGGACAGACGCAGAATGATTTTGCCCAGGACAGACGCAGAATGATTTTGCCCAGCACAGACGCAGAATGATTTTGCCCAGGACAGACGCAAAGTGATTTTGCCCAGGACAGATGCAGAATAATTTTTCCCAGGACAAATGCAGAATAACTTTGCCTAGGGAAAATGCGAAATAACTTTGCCCAAGACAGATGCGGAATGATTTTGCCCAGGACAGACGCAGAGTGATTTTGCTTTTGCCCAGGACAGACGCAGAATGATTTTGCCGAGGACAGACGCAGAATGATTTTGCCCAGCACTAAAATATTTTTTCCCATCCCACCTGGCAATAGCTGCAGCAGCTGTAGTACCCTGTGCTGTGGCAGTAACTTGGGTGGTTTAGGACGCCCCCCCCCCCCCCCTTGTGTGGGGAGAGCTGGTTGCCCAGGGACATAGAACAGTTGCAGACTCCAGCACCAACCACTTGGGATCAGAGGTGGTACTGTTCTCCACATTGGAGTGGAGGGTGGCAGCGCATCACTCGGTAGCACCTCACACAGTTGCGAGGATATGCTGCCAGAGCGAGAATCTTTACAGTTACTGGGCCGACCAGGAGGGGCACTGCCCATCTACCAGTGTCTGTCACCTGTCTGAGGGCCAGATAAAAAGGTTTGGAGAGCTGCATTCAGCCACAGGGCCTTGAGTTTGACACACGTTCTGTGCCTATCCTATCTTTTTAATCTTTCTTCCCTTTTTAGCTTTTTCACATTCCCTTCATTCTATCTCTCTTTTCACTTCTCTTCATATTACATTCCTTTTTTCTTGGTATCCTGCTCAGGTCGCTTCATTCTTGACAATTGGGTATTCCGCCACAAGGTGGCGCAGTTGACTGCAAGACGAAACTTGTGGCTCCTCCCGGCTCATATAAAGACAGCTGTATCCCCAATAATCCTCCAGATTTCTCTTGCAGTCTGACTGATCTTTTCTCTCTCTCCGTGGATATCGCAGATAAGCGGGGCATTCCAAGCCCGTCAGCCGCTGCAGCCCTATTCCCACCTGTTCTCAGTGGACCCTTCTGCCTCCCAGCCTCGGCTGCTGATCAGGTGATGGTAAGGAACGCCGAGGGTCAGGCGTTCGGCAGAGCTTTGCTCTGGGCCGCAGACCCTGTCACAAAGGGTAGCCGGCCATAGGCTATGGTGAGCCTATATTGGGGGGGGGGGCGGGGGGAGGGAACCACCTAGGGACCCTTTCTTATTGTTATGTCTCCCACAGTTTTATTAGTTTTTGTGTGTGATTGTGCACTGTACTTTTTTCACTTTTTTCATACTCACCTCTCCTCCTCCTTCTCTCCCCTCTCCCTGCGTCCAGGCTGCGAGGGGGGGGCGGTCGCCCTCTTCCTGCTGCTGCAAATGGGGGGGTGCGGGGCCGCTCGATGACGCATTCTGCGTCATCGTCGCGCAGCCCGCCCCTCGAGGAGCTCGTCAGCGTCATTACTGCGGCTCGTGCTTGCTGTGTCCCGGCTGGTCTTCCTTCTCCTTCACTGCGGCGGTCCCCGGCCTCTTCCTCCTTGCCTTCGGCTGCTCCCAGCTTCTGTGCAGTGGCGGATTTTGGGTCATAACCTGAGGTCTAACTGGTACTGATCTGCTGCGGTCCATGAGTCATTTTTGATATATCTTGATTTTATTGCCATTTATTGCTATTTTTCCGTGTGCATGTGCTGTGGGATGCTTATATTTTTTTCATTCTATGTTTTCCAGACGGGTCCCAATCTATCAGGTGGTTCCTTCCGTTCTCTGCTAGCTCTCCCCCCCTTCCTGCCCTGTGCCTAACGGGTTCAGAGGGCCTAAATTGGGATTGGTGCGGTTCTGGGCCGTTAGTGCCTTGTGACCCGATTTCTTTCACCATAATCACCATAATGGAGGCTTCTGGGGATAGCGTGCTTGGGCCCCCTCGGGACTTGTTAAGCTTTGTCTCTTGTGTGGTACATGCCCTCTGAGCGGTCGCAGAGCCGTTTGTGTACCCTGCGCTCAATGCGTTATCTCAGAACAGGATGGGGCGAGCGTTGCCGGCCCCAGTCCCATTTTACCGATGGCCGCGCCGACTCCCCCGCGTCAGCATCTAGCCCCCAGTGAGGGGGAAGCCAGCAGGGGGTCTCAGTCGGACTTGCCACTCAGATTGGCCAGTATAGGGTGTCGGTTGTCGCGTTTGGCCGCTGGCAAGGCCACGCGTGAGAAGCGGCATTTGGAGCCGGCTTATGCCATTTTTGATGATGAGGACTATGAGGCCTTCGGTGGCCGAGACTTCATGGAGGAGGGTGAGTTATTTCATGATTCTGACTCCTCTGGGGATCGACGGGGGGCCTTGACAGTGGCCCCGGGTCATCCTCTGATGAGGAAGGCTGGCTTCCCGTTGACACAGAGAAGCTGTTGTTGCTGTTTGTGAGGCCTTGCACATTGTACCCCCAAAGGCGGTCAAAAAGAAGCAGGGGGACCTTTTTCGGCCTGAGAGACGGCGTCTGGTCTTTCCTGAACAGGGTAATTTCTCTAAAATGATTTTTAAGGAATGGGAGAAGTCTAATAAACTGCCGTCGGTGCCTAGGGGTCTGGACAGGCGGTATCCCTTTTCGGAGGATTTAATTCGCCTTTGGTCCCGTCCCCCTGAGGTAGATGCCCTCGTTTTGGGGCTCCCTAATACCACGGTTTTGCCGTCCCCTGACACTTCTTCTTTGCGCGATCATGCTGACAGGCGCATGGATCAGCTGGCCTGTCACGCTTTCACTTTTGTGGGCGCTGGTCTTCGTCCTGTCTGTGCCACGGCCATTGCTTCCATTGCCATCAAAAAGAAGGTGAGACACCTTTTGTATATCACCAGATCTCACAAGCGGGCGGAGGAGTATAAGGAGCCCTACTGGTCGCTCTTCGTCATTCTGACGCATTCTGCGTCATCGTCGCGCAGCCCACCCCTCGAGGAGCTTGTCGGCGTCATTACTGCGGCACGTGCTTGCTGTGTCCCGGCTGGTCTTCCTTCTCCTTCACTGCGGCGGTCCCCGGCCTCTTCCTCCTTGCCTTCGGCTGCTCCCAGCTTCTGTGCAGTGGCGGATTTTGGGTCATAACCTGAGGTCTAACTGGTACTGATCTGCTGCGGTCCATGAGTCATTTTTTATATATCTTGATTTTATTGCCATTTATTGCTATTTTTCCGTGTGCATGTGCTGTGGGATGCTTATATTTTTTCATTCTATGTTTTCCAGACGGGTCCCAATCTATCAGGTGGTTCCTCCCGGTCTCTGCTAGCCCTCCCCCCTTCCTGCCCTGTGCCTAACGGGTTCAGAGGGCCTAAATTGGGATTGGTGCGGTTCTGGGCCGTTAGTGCCTTGTGACCCGATTTCTTTCACCATAATCACCATAATGGAGGCTTCTGGGGATAGCGTGCTTGGGGCCCCCTCGGGACTTGTTAAGCTTTGTCTCTTGTGTGGTACATGCCCTCTGAGCGGTCGCAGAGCCGTTTGTGTACCCTGCGCTCAATGCGTTATCTCAGAACAGGATGGGGCGAGCGTTGCCGGCCCCAGTCCCATTTTACCGATGGCCGCGCCGACTCCCCCGCGTCAGCATCTAGCCCCCAGTGAGGGGGAAGCCAGCAGGGGGTCTCAGTCGGACTTGGCACTCAGATTGGCCAGTATAGGGTGTCGGTTGTCGCGTTTGGCCGCTGGCAAGGCCACGCGTGAGAAGCGGCATTTGGAGCCGGCTTATGCCATTTTTGATGATGAGGACTATGAGGCCTTCGGTGGCCGAGACTTCATGGAGGAGGGTGAGTTATTTCATGATTCTGACTCCTCTGGGGATCGACGGGGGGCCTTGACAGTGGCAACGGGTCATCCTCTGATGAGGAAGGCTGGCTTCCCGTTGACACAGAGAAGCTGTTGTTGCTGTTTGTGAGGCCTTGCACATTGTACCCCCAAAGGCGGTCAAAAAGAAGCAGGGGGACCTTTTTCGGCCTGAGAGACGGCGTCTGGTCTTTCCTGAACAGGGTAATTTCTCTAAAATGATTTTTAAGGAATGGGAGAAGTCTAATAAACTGCCGTCGGTGCCTAGGGGTCTGGACAGGCGGTATCCCTTTTCGGAGGATTTAATTCGCCTTTGGTCCCGTCCCCCTGAGGTAGATGCCCTCGTTTTGGGGCTCCCTAATACCACGGTTTTGCCGTCCCCTGACACTTCTTCTTTGCGCGATCATGCTGACAGGCGCATGGATCAGCTGGCCTGTCACGCTTTCACTTTTGTGGGCGCTGGTCTTCGTCCTGTCTGTGCCACGGCCATTGTTTCCATTGCCATCAAAAAGAAGGTGAGACACCTTTTGTATATCACCAGATCTCACAAGCGGGCGGAGGAGTATAAGGAGCCCTACTGGTCGCTCTTCGTCATTCTATCTGGCTGCGACATTGGGCAGCGGATGCAGCCGCCAAGAAAGCTCTCACTGGTATTCCCTTCCTGGGACTTCGGCTGTTCGGGGAGCACCTGGATCTCAGCGTCGGAAGCCTGTGCGGCCCTTTCGGGGATCTTCTTCCTTTCGTCCCTTTCGAGGGGGACGAGGCTCTTTCTTCCCTGGTAGCCGCAGAGACTCCTGGGGGCGAGGTAGATCCCGTGGACGTCCCGGTTCCTCCTGGGGGTCCAAGTCCAAGCCCCCTCAGGCATGAGGAGGCGCCCTCACCCATCTGGGTGGGGGGACGGCTTCTGTTATTTGCTCACGTCTGGAGACAGCACGTCTCGGACCGGTGGATTCAGGAGGTGGTGTCCTCCGGCTACAAGATAGAGCTGGCAGCTTGGCCGCCCCCAAGATTTCTTTGGTCGCGGATCTCCCAGAACCTCTTGTCGTCGCAGGGCCTAAGATTGGCTGTCCAGCGACTTCTGTCGTCCGGAGTGATTTGCCCTGTGCCTCACCAGGAACGGGGTTGAGGGTTCTATTACAATCTTTTCATGGTGCCCAAGAAGGACGGCTCTCTGAGGCCTATCCTGGACTTGAAGGGTCTCAACAGGTTTGTCAGGTTCAAACACTTCCGCATGGAGACTTTACGGTCAGCGGTGAGTTCACTTCGGCCGGGCGACTTCATGACCACGGTGGACATCAGGGATGCTTACCTACATGTCCCTATTTTCCGGGGACATCAGAAGTTCCTGAGGTTCGCTTTGGAGGATCAGCACTACCAGTTTGTGGCTCTGCCATTTGGAATCTCCTCTGCTCCTCGGATATTCACCAAGGTGCTTGCGGGTGTCATGGCCCTGCTGAGGGGCCAGGGCATCCGTATTCTTCCTTACCTGGACGACTTGCTGATTGGTGCTCAATCTCTTCAGCAGGCCGAGAGCGACACTCAGAAGGTTTTGTCCACTCTCGAGGCATTCGGTTGGATGATCAATTATCCTAAGTCCTCCATCACCCCGTCATTGGTGAGGTCTTTCCTGGTGACGTTGGACACCTTTCAGGTCAAGGGGTTCCTTCCTCAGCAGAAGGTGGAGGGTCTTCAGACGCAGGCGCGGGTCTTGCTGTCGTGTCGCCACCCATCCATCCGTTTGGGGATGCAGTTGGTGGGCCTCATGGTGTCTTGCTTCGAGGCTGTACCATTCGCCCAGTTCCACATGAGACCTCTTCAGTTGAATCTCTTGACCGTTTGGGATCGGAAACAGGGGTCCCTGGAGCAGGAGTTCGCTCTGTCCCCTCTGGCCAGACGGTCCCTCTCGTGGTGGTTGGACTCAGAAATCTTCTAGTGGGCAGGTCCTTTCTGCCTCCGCGTTGGGAGATTGTCACCACGGACGCCAGTCTGACTGGTTGGGGAGGGTTTTGGCAGTCGCTGAAGTTCCAGGGCCAGTGGGGCCCTCAGGAGGCCCATGTGTCTATCAATCTCCTGGAGCTGAGAGCTATTCGATTGGTACCTTCTCATTTGACTCCCCATCTACAGGGCATGCAGTCCAGGTCCGCTCGGAAAACCAGACAGCGGTCGCGTATTTTAATCATCAAGGCGGGACTCGGAGCAAGCGAGCCCTCAAGGAGGTGACCTAAATCCTGACTTGGGCGTAGGAGAATGTTCCCTGCATCTCGGCAGTTTACATCCCCGGGGTGGAGAACCAGGAGGCAGACTCCCTGGGCAGGGGGACTTCTCGTCTGGGGGAATGGTCTCTCTGCAACAAGATCTTTCACGCCCTGTGTCGCCGCTGGGATCAGCCGGACGTGTACCTGTTTGCGTCCCGACACAATCACAAGCTTCCAAGGTTCGTCTCTCTGTCAAGAGATCCTCTGGCATACGCCACGGACGTGCTAGCAATTCCATGGACGGAGTTTCGACTTCTCTACGCCTTCCCTCCTTTCCCTCTCCTGGGTCGCGTGCTGCGCAAGATAGCCCAGGAAGGGGTCCCGACCATCCTGGTGGCCCCTCGTTGGCCAAGGTGGTGTTGGTTCGCGGACATTGTCCAGATGTCAGTGGATCGTTACGTCATGCCCGACGATCCAGGGCTTCTCACTCAGGGTCTGTTACGCTACCCCAATTTACAGACGCTGGCTTTGACGGCTTGGCTGCTGAAACCTCCATCCTAACGGAGAAGGGGTTGTCTGCTTTGGTTGTGCGTACCATGATTCAGGCTTGGAAGAAATCCTCTTCCATGATTTATTACAGGGTCTGGCACGCTTACATTGCCTGGTGTGAGTCTAAGAGTTTCCCTTGTCGCAATTTTTCCTTTCCTAGAATTTTGGAGTTCCTACAACATGGCTTCGATTCGGGTCTCCAGCTGAGTACCCTCAAGGGACAGGTTTCGGCATTGGCTATTTTGTTCCAAAGGTCCTTCGCCAATCATAGACTTATCAAGACCTTTTTCCAAGGAGTTACTCATGTACGTCCACCACGTAAGCCTATGTTCCAGTGTGGGATTTGAATTTAGCGCTTTCTGCTCTCCAAGGCCCTTGTGCGATGCTGCCTTATCCATTTTGACTCTGAAGGTTGTTTTTTTGGTAGCTATCACTTCGGTGCGTCGTGTCTCTGAGCTGGCGGCGCTTTGTATGAAGCCGCCTTACTTTGAGCGGCATCAGGATAAGGTGGTTTTTCGTCTTAAACCGGACTTCTTACCCAACATCTCAATGAGGACATTGTTTTGCCTTCTTTGTGTCCTGCGCCTTCTAATTCTAAGGAGAGGACCTTCCATTCCCTGGATGTGGTCAGGGCACTTAAGTACTACATGGTTGCTACGGAATCCTTTAGGAAGTCGGATTCTCTTTTTGTCCTTCCTGACGGGCCTAGGAAGGGTTTGCCTCCAGCCAAGTCCACTATCAGCAAGTGGATCAGACAGGCGGTGGCTCAAGCGTATTCTGCCAAGGGGAAGGAACCCCCTTTTCGTGTTACAGCTCACTCCACCAGAGCTATTGGTGCTTCTTGGGCCTTTCAGCACCAGGCTTCGGTTGAACAGGTTTGTAAGGCCGCTACTTGGTCGTCAGTTCATACTTTTTCTAAGTTTTACAAGGTTGATGTTAGGGCTTCAGCTGATGCTGTTTTTGGCTGTAAGGTGCTTCAGGCGGTAGTGTCATGAACTACATGCTGTTGCTCTCTGGGGATCCCACCCGTTCTTGGACACTGCTTTTGGATGTCCCAATTGTCAAGAATGAAGCGACCCGAGCAGGATACCAAGAAAAATACAATTCTGTGATTACTCAACTGTAGAATTTTATTTATTTGGAGGAGAAAATACAATTCTGTGATTACTCACCTGTAGAATTGGTTTTATTGGTATCCTGCTCGGGTCGCTTCATCCCACCCTTGTTCTGTTTTCTTCCTTTTGCCTTTTTATGGTGATTACAGTTTGAGAGAGTTTATATTGGGGCTGTGTGAAGTAAGATGGTCTCTGGCCTCCCTGCTTGTCGTGTATTTACTGCTTTTCAACGCTGGAGGATTATTGGGGATACAGCTGCCTTTATATGAGCCTGGAGGAGCCACAAGTTTCGTCTTGCAGTCAACTGCGCCACCTTGTGGCGGAATACCCAATTGTCAAGAATGAAGCGACCCGACCTGGATACCAATAAAACCAATTCTACAGGTGAGTAATCACAGAATTGTATTTTCTCCTCCATATTTCCTCTTATTTTTCTCTCACCACCAGCAGCAGCCACTAGAAGTCACCAGCAATCTGTTGCATAGTGTGAGAGAGTAGACAATTGCACAATTTTGGCCCACAGAATTCATCTTCAGACCCTTCATAAATAACACTTCCTATATTCATTGTGACCTATCCACCTAGGGGGCACCCGCCTGCTTCTCTCCTCCTTATTGGGCTAGGTCATCACCACGTGCTTCTGTAGTGTTCCCCCCATTGGCCACATTGCATCCACCTACAGGGCCTTGCAACACAAAGTGATGCCATTTTTGTTGTATTTGTTTGTAGGGTCACATTCAGCTATGGACGTCTGTTTGAAGGAGTCCAGTGGTTCAAGCAGCTCACACGTGTCTGTTGGATCTCACACCAAGTGCCGAAGCTCATTGCTGCATCTGAGCCCTCAGGTTGTGGCCACGGTGGAGGCTCTACAGGCAACAATTCGGGGGCTCTGTCAGAGGCTAGAAGGTCTGGAACAAGCCTTACAGGTGATAAAGCTTAGTGGCCCTAACAAGCCCCTGTTACCCTCATCTAACCGGGACAAGGCCAAATGCTCTAAAGAAACTGAATGGCCGTGCGCCCCTCTACACTCTCCCCCATCTAGAATCTCATCATTAAAGTGGACCTTTCTCCCGGGGCATCCCGATCGGGAGTGCCCTACTGTGTGAAACCCCCCAGATCGCCAATGCCAACTCACTTCTTCCCGGTCCTACGGCGCGTGCTGCCAGTCGTCCAATCAGCACGCTCAAAGCAGCTGACGTCACTTCGTCTAAGGCCAGCGGCTCCGAGCACGCTGGCGGCCGCATCCCCCGCTTCTCTCTAACAGGGAGCGTGCCCGTGCTGCCCATTTACAAATGCCTGGCGTGGGCACCCGCCCTGCTAGAGGCATAGCGGGGATGCGGCTCGCGCATGCATCGTTGAACCGGGAAACAAGGTAAGTGTATGGAGTGACCTGGGGGGTTTATATAATAAAAATATACAAATATAATAAAAATACAGATATAAATAATAATACATATATAAATAATAATTATTATATATTAAATATAAATAGTAAATACATAGTGTGCAACGTTTTGTTGCATTATTAATTACCTAGGACACATTTAAGGTGCCCTTATTTGCATGAATACATTAAAGGACACCTAAAAAGGACACCTAAAAACCTAAAAAAAGTGTTCACCATTAGTTTAAAATATAAATGCACAAGACAATGAATTATTGGATGAAGTATATATTTATTTACCTATATATACCTATATGTATATGTATGTTTTGGCCCACTTTATGGTGATCAAGACCAAGAGAAATTGTACATCGAAATGCATTACATTAAGTGGATGAAAAACAGATTGTTTGCAAGCAATATTTTATTCACTATTGGTGCACAATAGACATATGGGCCTCGATTCAATAAAGGTAGAAAAAAATTCTCATGGTAGTAAAAGATTCAATTCATGAGAAAAAAGCCCGAGAATGTCACTGTTACTGAATCACCAGATAAAAAGACAATGAAAGTCAATGGCAGCTTTTTTACTCCAAATAAAAGTAGAGAACTGTTTCCTCCTTTCTACACTGTAGTAAAAGCTGCCATTGACTTTCATTGTCTTTTTATCTAGTGATTCAGTAACAGTGACATTCTCAGGCTTTTTTCTCATGAATTGAATTTTTTACTACCATGAGAATTTTTTTCTACCTTTATTGAATCGAGGCCAGGGTGTTTTATAGCTATACTAAACAGCATTTTTATTCAAAACTTGTTCCGCGTGAATATGCCTACGCTTGTCCATCTGGGTGGGCAGAGACAGACTCCTGCTGACAAAGGCCACTGACCACGCTCTCCAACCAAGCCACCCTGTCTGCCAGGTCCAGAAGGAGGAAACCCATCTGTGGGTGGACCCTGGGACACAAATGGAAATGGCAGCACCTTCAAGGAGGTATCTCGCTCCGACGAGTACGAGCCTGAAGCCACATGGGAAACTGGACGATCCGAATGAGGCGCAGAACCTGCGAGCTGCATAAGGCGGCTCAGTACAGTAGTGCACCCAGCGCACAGGGGTCCCTCCGCCCGAGGTCAGGCAAGTCCTGGCACAAGGGGTCCCTCGTCCGAGATCATGCGAGTCTTGGCACATGGGGTCCCTTGCCCGAGGTCAGGCGAGTCTTGGCACATGGGGTCCCTTGCCCGAGGTCAGGCAAGTCTTGGCGCATGGGGTCCCTTGCCCGAGGTCAGGCGAGTCTTGGCACACGGGGTCCCTTGCCCGAGGTCAGGCGAGTCTTGGCACACGGGGTCCCTTGCCCGAGGTCAGGCGAGTTTTGGCACATGGGGTCCCTCGTCCGAGATCATGCGAGTCTTGGCACATGGGGTCCCTTGCCCGAGGTCAGGCGAGTCTTGGCACATGGGGTCCCTTGCCCGAGGTCAGGCAAGTCTTGGCGCATGGGGTCCCTTGCCCGAGGTCAGGCGAGTCTTGGCACACGGGGTCCCTTGCCCGAGGTCAGGCGAGTCTTGGCGCATGGGGTCCCTTGCCCGAGGTCAGGCGAGTCTTGGCACATGGGGTCCCTTGCCCAAGGTCAGGCGAGTCTTGGCGCATGGGGTCCCTTGCTGAGGTCAGCCAAGTCTTGGCACATGGGGTCCCTTGCCCGAGGTCAGGCTAGTCTTGGCACATGGGGTCCCTTGCCCGAGGTCAGGCAAGTCTTGGCACATGGGGTCCCTTGCCCAAGGTCAGGCAAGTCTTGGCACATGGGGTCCCTTGCCCGAGGTCAGGCGAGTCTTGGCACATGGGGTCCCTTGCCCGAGGTCAGGCGAGTCTTGGCACATGGGGTCCCTTGCCCGAGGTCAGGCGAGTCTTGGCGCATGGGGTCCCTTGCCCGAGGTCAGGCGAGTCTTGGCACATGGGGTCCCTTGCCCAAGGTCAGGCGAGTCTTGGCGCATGGGGTCCCTTGCCCGAGGTCAGCCAAGTCTTGGCACATGGGGTCCCTTGCCCGAGGTCAGGCTAGTCTTGGCACATGGGGTCCCTTGCCGGAGGTTAGGCAAGTCTTGGCACATGGGGTCCCTTGCCCAAGGTCAGGCTAGTCTTGGCACATGGGGTCCCTTGCCCGAGGTCAGGCGAGTCTTGGCGCATGGGGTCCCTTGCCCGAGGTCAGGCAAGTCTTGGCGCATTGCTACTGGTGGTGCCCCGGAATGGAAGAGATGAGAAATGGGTGTTGGTCTGGTTGAAGGGGGGAGGGGTCTTGTTCTAAAGCTGCTATTGTGACACCTAGTCACAACCACAAAGGCAGCCACAGGTGATTAAAATGCTGTGTGTGGCTATTCATATGCTAATTAGGGTACAAAGAGGCATCATGGGAGCTGGTTGTTATGGCAAAGAAATTCAGGGTGTGTGCCATGCCTTGTATCTACTTTTAGATACATCTGTTTTCTGAGAGTCCCTCAGCCGGTTGGACAGCGGCCAACATTGTAGACCACCAGTAGCAATGCGTGAGTTAATCTCAGCCGTAGGTGGGGACTGCAATATTCCAGGGGACCCCGATTAGATGCCTGAAGTTGGTTCCTAAGCCGATAGCTTGAGATTGTGCAGAGTGAGGGGAGCGCGCATGGGTCCAGGTAAGCGCGCTGGGACTGAAACCCAAGGATCATGATCCCACTGCAGCAGGGTACCTGATCTCTGGGCTTTGCATGGTGGCCCTGCTGTGTGTCTCCCACTGACCCCGGGTCCCTCTACCTCCTGGGTCATCTACCCCCATGACCCTGACACTCTGCGAGAGATGCAGTCTGCCTTCCCCATGTCTGCAGGGTGGGGCCTGAGCTGGGTGGCCGGGCTCCCTGGTGTCAATGTGTGTTTGTGATTACTACTGCCATGCTGGTCAGAGCTCATTCAGAGCCCGGCTGCCAGCGTTTGGAGGAGGAGGCGGTCTTGTTGCAAGGGCGGGCATGTGGGGGGGGCGGAACTTTGGCCTGCTCAGGCCTTACAGTGGAGGAGGGGACGGGACGGCCCCATCTGAGAAGTCCGTGGCTATGCCCTCCTTACTAACTGCACGTGGCAGCGCCATCTTGTTCAGCGCTCGGAGGTCCCTGCTGCACCCTCGGATCGTCGTTTGGCAGCTCCTGCACTCCCTCCCTGTTCTCCTGGGCTGAGTATCGGATCAAGTGCAGCTGCCGCCCCACGGTTTTCCCTGGTCAGGTAGGGCTCCCTCTGGGGGGACAATGCTTTTTTACTTGTACTGATTCCTGCGGAATCTGACATTTGTTCATGTTGTTGCAGGGTGGGAGTCCGGAAGCTGCTGCATCCTTGGCCGGTGGCTTTTCTGGTAGTGCAGGCAGGTGTGACCAGCAGTCGACAGACAGGAGGGTGTGTGGACCAGCGCTCCAGCTGTTTGATTAGCAGTTAGAGCAGCCATTTTATCATGTCGGAGGCATCGAGTTTTCATATTTTAACATAGAGTGGTGCTGCGTATCACATGTGCCAAGCGCGCCTGACCTTGGGCGGGGGATCCCTGTGCCAAGACTCGCCTGACCTTGGGCGGGGGATCCCTGTGCCAAGACTCGCCTGACCTTGGGCGGGGTGACCCCTGTGCCAAGACTCGCCTGACCTCGGGCAAGGGACCCCATGTGCCAAGACTCGCCTGACCTTGGGCAAGGGACCCCATGTGCCAAGACTTGCCTGACCTCGGGCAAGGGACCCCATGTGCCAAGACTCGCCTGACCTCGGGCAAGGGACCCCATGTGCCAAAACTAGCCTGACCTCGGGCAAGGGACCCCATGCGCCAAGACTCGCCTGACCTCGGGCAAGGGACCCCTTGTGCCAAGACTAGCCTGACCTCGGGCAAGGGACCCCATGTGCCAAGACCCGCCTGACCTTGGGCAAGGGACCCCATGTGCCAAGACTTAGCTGACCTCGGGCAAGGGACCCCATGCGCCAAGACTCGCCTGACCTCGGGCAAGGGACCCCATGCGCCAAGACTCGCCTGACCTCGGGCAAGGGACCCCATGTGCCAAGACTTGCCTGACCTCGGGCAAGGGACCCCATGTGCCAAGACTAGCCTGACCTTGGGCAAGGGACCCCATGTGCCAAGACTTGCCTGACCTCGGGCAAGGGACCCCATGTGCCAAGACTAGCCTGACCTCGGGCAAGGGACCCCATGTGCCAAGACTTGGCTGACCTCGGGCAAGGGACCCCATGCGCCAAGACTCGCCTGACCTTGGGCAAGGGACCCCATGTGCCAAGACTCGCCTGACCTCGGGCAAGGGACCCCATGCGCCAAGACTCGCCTGACCTCGGGCAAGGGACCCCATGTGCCAAGACTCGCCTGACCTCGGGCAAGGGACCCCATGTGCCAAGACTCGCCTGACCTTGGGCAAGGGACCCCATGTGCCAAGACTCGCCTGACCTCGGGCAAGGGACCCCATGCGCCAAGACTCGCCTGACCTCGGGCAAGGGACCCCATGTGCCAAGACTCGCCTGACCTCGGGCAAGGGACCCCATGCGCCAAGACTCGCCTGACCTCGGGCAAGGGACCCCATGTGCCAAGACTTGCCTGACCTCGGGCAAGGGACCCCATGTGCCAAGACTAGCCTGACCTCGGGCAAGGGACCCCATGTGCCAAGACTAGCCTGACCTCGGGCAAGGGACCCCATGTGCCAAGACTCGCCTGACCTCGGGCAAGGGACCCCATGTGCCAAGACTTGCCTGACCTCGGGCAAGGGACCCCATGTGCCAAGACCAGCCTGACCTCGGGCAAGGGACCCCATGTGCCAAGACTAGCCTGACCTCGGGCAAGGGACCCCATGTGCCAAGACTTGGCTGACCTCGGGCAAGGGACCCCATGTGCCAAGACTTGCCTGACCTCGGGCAAGGGACCCCATGTGCCAAGACTAGCCTGACCTCGGGCAAGGGACCCCATGTGCCAAGACTTGGCTGACCTCGGGCAAGGGACCCCATGTGCCAAGACTCGCCTGACCTCGGGCAAGGGACCCCATGCGCCAAGACTCGCCTGACCTCGGGCAAGGGACCCCATGTGCCAAGACTCGCCAGACCTCGGGCAAGGGACCCCATGCGCCAAGACTCGCCTGACCTTGGGCAAGGAACCCCATATGCCAAGACTTGGCTGACCTCGGGCAAGGGACCCCATGCGCCAAGACTCGCCTGACCTTGGGCAAGGGACCCCATATGCCAAGACTCGCCTGACCTCGGGCAAGGGACCCCATGCGCCAAGACTCGCCTGACCTCGGGCAAGGGACCCCGTGTGCCAAGACTCGCCTGACCTCGGGCAAGGGACCCCATGCCCCAAGACTCGCCTGACCTCGGGCAAGGGACCCCATGTGCCAAGACTCGCCTGACCTTGGGCAAGGGACCCCATGTACCAAGACTCGCCTGACCTCGGGCAAGGGACCCCATGCGCCAAGACTCGCCTGACCTCGGGCAAGGGACCCCATGTGCCAAGACTCGCCTGACCTCGGGCAAGGGACCCCATGCGCCAAGACTCGCCTGACCTCGGGCAAGGGACCCCGTGTGCCAAGACTCGCCTGACCTCGGGCAAGGGAACCCATGCGCCAAGACTTGCCTGACCTCGGGCAAGGGACCCCATGTGCCAAGACTCGCCTGACCTCGGGCAAGGGACCCCATGTGCCAAGACTCGCATGATCTCGGACGAGGGACCCCATGTGCCAAAACTCGCCTGACCTCGGGCAAGGGACCCCGTGTGCCAAGACTCGCCTGACCTCGGGCAAGGGACCCCATGCGCCAAGACTTGCCTGACCTCGGGCAAGGGACCCCATGTGCCAAGACTCGCCTGACCTCGGGCAAGGGACCCCATGTGCCAAGACTCGCATGATCTCGGACGAGGGACCCCTTGTGCCAGGACTTGCCTGACCTCGGGCGGAGGGACCCCTGTGCGCTGGGTGCACTACTGTACTGAGCCGCCTTATGCAGCTCGCAGGTTCTGCGCCTCATTCGGATCGTCCAGTTTCCCATGTGGCTTCAGGCTCGTACTCGTCGGAGCGAGATACCTCCTTGAAGGTGCTGCCATTTCCATTTGTGTCCCAGGGTCCACCCACAGATGGGTTTCCTCCTTCTGGACCTGGCAGACAGGGTGGCTTGGTTGGAGAGCGTGGTCAGTGGCCTTTGTCAGCAGGGGTATCCCGAGTCTGTCTCTGCCCACCCAGATGGACAAGCGTAGGCATATTCACGCGGAACAAGTTTTGAATAAAAACGTTGTTTAGTATAGATGTGACGGGGGTTCTCGATATAATTCAACACTATAAAACACCCTGGCCTCGATTCAATAAAGGTAGAAAAAAATTCTCATGGTAGTAAAAAATTCAATTCATGAGAAAAAAGCCTGAGAATGTCACTGTTACTGAATCACTAGATAAAAAGACAACGAAAGTCAATGGCAGCTTTTACTACAGTGTAGAAAGGAGGAAACAGTTCTCTACTTTTATTTGGAGTAAAAAAGCTGCCATTGACTTTCATTGTCTTTTTATCTGGTGATTCAGTAACAGTGACATTCTCGGGCTTTTTTCTCATGAATTGAATCTTTTACTACCATGAGAATTTTTTTCTACCTTTATTGAATCGAGGCCCATATGTCTATTGTGCACCAATAGTGAATAAAATATTGCTTGCAAACAATCTGTTTTTCATCCACTTAATGTAATGCATTTCGATGTACAATTTCTCTTGGTCTTGATCACCATAAAGTGGGCCAAAACATACATATACATATAGGTATATATAGGTAAATAAATATATACTTCATCCAATAATTCATTGTCTTGTTCATTCATATTTTAAACTAATGGTGAACACTTTTTTTAGGTTTTTAGGTGTCCTTTTTAGGTGTCCTTTAATGTATTCATGCAAATAAGGGCACCTTAAATGTGTCCTAGGTAATTAATGATGCAACAAAATGTTGCACACTATGTATTTACTATTTATATTTAATATATAATAATTATTATTTATATATGTATTATTATTTATATCTGTATTTTTATTATATTTGTATATTTTTATTTATATATGTGTATTATATAAATTTTATTTATATATGTATTATATAAATAATAAAACATATATAATAATAATAAATCTACATATAATAAAATATATATAAACCATTAGTAATTTTTCCTTTTTATACTATGTATATTTTTTTACTATTTATGTATTGTATAATATATATATATATATATATATATATATATATATATTATTTATGTTATTATTTTATATTTATTTTATTATGTATGTACTACTTCCTATGTAAACAGGAACAGCAACAGATCATAAGAAAGCAAAGCCACAGGAGCCCCAAAGAGAAGGTATGACCGTAGTACATGAACCTGTGTGAAATAATAACTGTCTGTCCGGAGGGTTAGGTGCCCGGGAGCAGTTGGGGGGGGTTAGGTGCCCAGGGAGCAGTTGGGGGGGTTAGGTACCCAGGGAGCAGTTGAGGGGGTTAGGTACCCGGGGAGCAGTTGGGGGGGTTAGGTGCCCAGGGAGCAGTTGGGGAGGTTAGGTGCCTGGGGAGCAGTTGGGGGGCTTAGGTGCCCCGCATGTCACCAGGAAAATTCTGGGCCTGCTTGCCCGCCTGTAGAAAGGGTCAAGCGTGTCACCAAATACACATTGAGCAGTTGTATATGTGAGAGATCCATTTCATTACAGGGAGGTTTATTTTTTCATTCTATGATTTGTTACCCAGAGGTCACTTGGGCCCGCGATTGCCCGCTCCCAAACTCTGTTCTTCATCTTCGTCTGGCCTTTTATTGTCCATTGGCTGCTGCGAAGATTTTACGGCCGGAGAAGCTGACGGACGCCATGAACCTCGGAAAGTCCGCCGTAAACCAGAAGCGAGAAGATGTTGCCGTGTTCTAAAAAAGAGCTTTGAAAATGATCAGCCTCTACTTCAGCCAATGACATTGTGGGAGCGCTTCTGCCAGACTGCGCCACATTAGAACGGTGGCAAAGAGCTTTCTGCATTGGAGCATGTTGCCAGGGCGACAACATGCTGAATAAATTATACTTTGCACCTATGTCACTTTGCCTGTTTGGCACAAGTGCTTGATGAATAAGGCCCAGTAATGAAGGGGTTAATTGTTCTTTGTCCATTGCATTGCCTTTCTTCTTTATCCGCTTCGCTGTGTCTGGAGATTTAGTAAATGGCTTTTTTTTTCCTCTGAAACGCCCCTCGGCGACAACACAAAGACTTTAAGAGCCAGAGATCATGCTTTAGACACCCTGGCTGTGTTTGCCAAGCCATTGATAGAGGGGGCGTGGTCTGGACTATGTCCTCGAGCTAGTATTGGTGGTCCACATGGATGGGGTGGGGCTGGAGGGGCAGATGAGTAAATTTCTCTATTCATGGTGCCAAGCTGAGAGGAAGCACAGCGAGGAGGCTGACGTTAATTCTTTTTAACCTTTTATGTGAAAAATCCCTTTAAACTAGACCAACACCCTTAGAAGAAGCAGTGCTCCTAGGCCGCACCCCCTCCCCAGGGACGTTCAGATTGCTGCACATAAAAATTCATTTATGTTTTTCTAGCTCCTGCTCCTCCTACTAAAAACAAAATGGTGTCTCGGGGAGCTGCATGCTGTCTGCAAAAGAGCAAATTTCCTGCCCTTGGGGTTATGTTGGTGGAATCCAGGCAACCGCACAGCTGGGAAAGGAAGCTCCAAAATGGCCGCTACCAGGAGAAAATCAATGAGGCAGTGTTTCAGCTTTTTGAGTGGATGTAGGAGCAAATGTAAGTTCTGACAATGATTCAGTATCAAACATGCAGATAGGCAAGCGAGTGCCGGGGAGTTTCTTTTTCCCAATATGCCAGGGTGTTGGTCGGGTTTAAAGGGTCTCTTATGGATTAAGAAGATATTAACTGGGATAAAAGGTCTATGACAGTAACTAGGTAAGAGAGTAGATTGTCGGCACATTCTATTGGCTGGGGGATATTATGAGTTGGCGGCTATTCATTTGCTTAAGGAAAGCTGCTATTACCCTCGCCGACATTGAAGGATTCCTTTAGGAGGATTTGGGGCTTACCAATAAATTTGGGGTTCCCTTTTGGGTTGAGAGGGTCTTTTAGAATAAAATAACATTTCGGTTACAGATTGAGGGGCTATTATTTTGGCTAAGAGGGCTCCTATGGATGAAGGGAATATTAATCTGTCCTGGATTGCGGGGATAGGAATCTGGATAAAGGGTCTCTTGACAGTAATGAGGATAAGAAGCGCCTTCATAACTGATGATTAAATGATCATTCATTCAGTTGGTTAAAGAGGAACAGGGTAAAAGACTCCAGGGCCTCCTGAGTTCCAGTCCTTGAGGCATCCCAAATTAGGATGCCCCGCTGTGTGAAACCCCCATGAACCCCCCGGAAACACTAACCCTCTCCTGGAGGCCTCATCGCATCTGTGTGCTTCGGCTGCATCCTCACTCACCTCTAGCTGCGCACGCCCGGCCTTCCTGAATAGGCGGCGCAGGCATTCCGCGGCTGGCAATGCTTAGCCATCTAGGCGGCGCCAAAGGAGCCAAGTGACAGTGAGCCCACTGATTGACTAAGTGGGCCGCTTAGCCAGTTAGCGCTCTCGCCCTAGTCTGCGCCATGGGAGCGGAAGGAAGGTAAGTTTAAACAGGGCGACCTGGAGCTACACACAGCGGAGCATCCCATTTCTGGATGCCCCTGCCACCGCAGAGAGGGTCTACACATAGGAAGGTGATTTTCTTGTATGTTGTTCCTCTTTAAATTTTCCCCTTTATCCATTGAAAGTCTATTTCTTTGGCAGAGGGGCCTCTCCTAGATTATGGGGGATACACTGTGAAAAGGCCCCATTATGTTAAGCAGATAGTTATCTCTTAATGGATCTCTTAATAGTAATAAGAAAGAAGTAAGGATTGATGGGCTATTCCTCTGGCTGGGGGATTGATTAGGAATTATTAGAAGGAAATTTGGGATTATTCGGGATTAAAGGTGCAGTCGTCTGGCTGAAGGGCTTTGGGGGTTTCCATTTGGGTTACTTTGGATTGAGATGAAATTCTTGTAACATAAGACACTTTTACCATATGATTTCTCTTATGTTAAAAGTGGGCGTGGCCCTTGGCTCTGTGATGCTGCATACTTAGCATAATTGATATTCGTTTCCCCTTAGCAGCCACTATGGTCAGGGTTAGATTATTATGTAGCCACACTTATCATGGAACCACAAACACGCGAAAGGCAACTTAGAGATGCCCTAAACTGTCCTTAAAAACAAAAGCATGGCCAGTAAATGGGATATTTTCAAAGAAATCCTTTTATAGATATATACGTTAAAGTGTACCAAAACCCAGGATTTTGACTATCCTGGGTTTTGGTCCTTCGCCCCGGGGCATCCAAATCGGGGGTGCCCCGCTGCATGAAACCCCCCCAGGATGCCAAGACCAACTCACCTCTTCCCAGCACCACGGTGCATCTAAGCGCAGCGGCTGCATCCCCCCCTTCCCTCTAACAGGGAGCGTGCCGCGCCGGCTATTCACAAATGCCTGGAGCAAGCACGCGCCCTGCTAGAGGGATATTAGGGATGCGGCTTGCGCATGCCCTGATGGACCGGGAAACAAGGTAAGTGTATGGGCAACTTGGGGGAGGGGTTTCACACAGCGGGGCATCATGGTTTTGGATGCCCCAGGGGGAGGGATTCGATTGGCCTGGAAATCTTATAGATTCCTGGGCCGCTAGCTGTGGGGTTTGGTACACTTTAATAGACAAGCAAATGTATTGCTTTATCAAGAAGAGTTTGCTATAGTCTGATGGGATATCGGTCTTATTTAGATGTAATGTGACTGTAATTACATTTGTGGAAAATGGGGCATTCTAAGAAAGGTAAGGGGCAGCCTAATGGTTAAAGGGCCGATCTTGTGACCGGAGGGTTGTAGGTTCAATTCCTGGGCCTTGAATTAAGTGCTCATGCGCAAGGCCCGTGCTTGCGGCTACACCCCTCTCAGGACTTTCATTCACTTACTGTTAACAATAGGCAAATAAAGACACATACTAATGAATTATATTACTATTATATATTATTATTATTTATCCCATGGATGACGCCATGTACCTTCTCCAGCTCTGGGTCCTGGAAGGGGAACTGGCTCCGGATTCTTCTATACACCGTATTATATTACTATTATATATTATTATTATTTATCCCATGGATGACGCCATGTACCTTCTCCAGCTCTGGGTCCTGGAAGGGGAACTGGCTCCGGATTCTTCTATACACCGTATTATATTACTATTATATATTATTATTATTTAGCCCATGGATAACGCCATGTACCTTCTCCAGCTCCGGGTCTTGGAAGGGGAACTGGCTCCGGGTCCTCCTATACACCTTATTATATTAATATTACCGTATATATTATTATTTAGCCCATGGATGACACCATGTACCTTCTCCAGCTCTGGGTCCTGGAAGGGGAACTGGCTCTGGATTCTCCTATACACCGTATTATATTACTAATATATATTATTATTATTTAGCTAATGGATGATGCCATGTACCTTCTCCAGCTCCGGGTCCTGGAAGGGGAACTGGCTCCGGGTCCTCCTATACACTGTATTATATTATTATTATATATTATTATTTAGACCATGGATGACACCATGTACCTTCTCCAGCTCCGGGTCCTCCTATACACCGTATTATATTACTATTATATATTATTATTATTTAGTCAATGGATGATGCCATGTACCTTCTCCAGCTTCGGGTCCTGGAAGGGGAACTGGCTCTGGGTCCTCCTATACACCGTATTATATGACTATTATATATTATTATTATTTAGCCCTTGGATGACGCCATGTACCTTCTCCAGCTTCGGGTCCTGGAAGGGGAACTGGTTCCGGGGTCCACCCATACGCCGTCTCGTCCATCACTGGGATGAGGCTAATGCTCCTGCACAATACATACAAATGCAGGAGGATTTGACATCGTCATGGGATCTTAGCACTACTGCACCAATAGCCAAAGAGTGTGGACACAAGAACCATGGGGTGGCATCCTCCTTAGCACAGACTTACTGGGGGAGGAGGATATATGAAGGCACCACACATATAGGTCCCCCAGCCCTGCACATAGGATCATTGACTTATCCCACCACTGGACTTGTACAAAATACCATTCTGTGTGTACTCACCTGTAGAATTGGTTTTGCCTGTGTCCGGTCCTGGCTGTCCCAATCCATATACTTGTGGGTATTCCGCCACCAGGTGGTGCCAGTTACTGCAAGATCCAGAGCTGTAACTCCTCCCGGCCTCCTATAAAAAGAGCTGCCTCCATAGAGTTCCCCAAAATGTCAAAAAGCAGTAAATGAGACAGGCCGGGAGGCCCAGAAAACATGTTAACTAACATGCTGTAGCATGTACTCTCTCCAAACAAGGTAAGGACAACGGTCCAATACAAGAAAATATAATCACCATAAAAGGCAAAAAGAGGAAATGAACCAAAGGCCAGGTGGGACAGCCCGGACCGGACACAGGCAAAACCAATTCTACAGGTGAGTACTCACAAAACTGTATTTTTCCCTGTATCCGGTCCGGGCTGTCCCAATCCATATACGTGTGGGACATCCAAAAGCAGTGTCCATAATAGGGCGGGATCCCCAGAGCGGAACAGCATGTAGTTCATTTCACTACCGCCTGAAGCACCTTTCGGCCAAAAGCAGCATCAGCTGAGGCCTTAACATCAACCTTGTAAAACTTAGTAAAGGTATGAACTGAAGACCAGGTAGCGGCCTTACAAACTTGTTCAACAGAGGCCTGGTGCTAAAAACTCCAGGAAGCACCAATAGCTCTAGTAGAGAGAGCGGTAACACGAAAAGGGGGATCCTTCCCCTTGACAGAGTAGGCTTGCACCACCGCCTGTCTAATCCACTTACTGAGAGTGGACTTAGCCGGAGGCAAACCCTTCCTAGCACCTTCAGAGAGAACAAAAAGAGAATCCGACTTCCTGAAGGATTCAGTCACAACCAGGTAGTACTTTATGGCTCACATCCAAGGAATGGAGGGCCCTTTCCTTAGAGTTAGACGGTTCCGGACACAGAGAAGGCAGAATAACCTCCTCATAAAGATGAAAAGGAGAAATGACCTTAGGCAAAAAATCAGGTTTAAAGCGAAAAACCACATTCTAAGTATACAGCACGTCCTGTTCCAGAATATTCCTTACTCCTGGGTAATACATCCACAAGATGGCGCTGGACCGCAGAAAACAGCTTGTGGCTCCTCCCGGCCCTATATAAGTCAGGGACCTCCCACAAATTCCCCAGTTATTTTCTGCAGTCTGGGCTGCGAAGATAGAACATAGCTCTCTATGTGGCGCAGGTGTTTTAATTGTACTGTGTTACTGTCGCCTTGTACGCCGCTGCCGCGCGCTTGTCCAGCGTCATTCACCTCAGAGCTGCCAGGCTGCTATTGGCCGGCCGGATCACTTGGGCGCGTTTCACGCTCTTCAGGGGGGGGGCTCTGTGGATGACGATTTTCACATCACGTCTCCACGGCCCGCCCCTCGAGATCTGGGGACGCCATTTTGCCTGTCCTTAGCTGCGTGTGCTTCGGGCTCCCTGTGGTCCGTGAGTAACCCCGGTGGGGTGGTTTTTCTCAGGATATTCCTTTCTGATGTATTCTTATGGGAATGTTTTTTTATGTCTTTCAGGTGAGTTAAAACTGCGGCACTGTGGTTTCTCCCGGCCATCTTGGGGCATCCCGGGTAGCTCTTTAGCGTTAACCCTTATTGGCCTGTTGTGCCATTCAAATCACCATATGGAGGCTTCTGGGGATAATGGGCCTGGGGTTCCTTCGGGACAAGCCCGGCTATGTGTTGTGTGTGAGGTATCCTCCATAAGTGATGATGTCAGGGTTTGTGTACCCTGTGCCCAGCAGGTACTTGCGCTGCAGTCTGGGCTGTCTGTTACTCCTGGTGCTGCGCCCCTCTGGCCTCACCTACCCCCCCCACACTTACATCTGACCCCCACCGAGGGGCATACTAGCGGGGAGTCTCAACCTGATTTAGCTGCACGGGGAGCCTGGATTTAACCCTTTAAGTGCCAGCCTACCTGGAGTTTTTGTCACCCTTTGTTGCCAGACTATTTTGCACTATGATACGCTCCCCATGTTCAAATGTGATTTTTGAAGGGATTTCCATGGATTTACCTGGATTTTTTCAGCAGAGTCTGGGCTTTAACAAAAAATGTCTTGTTTGTCATTTTTTATGTGTATTCTCAATATTTTTGGGTGAAATATGTGCAAAAAAAAAAAAAAAAAAAATTTTTTACAATTTGTAGTGTTTTTTTGTAATAAAAAATGTAAGTTTGTCAATAAAATCTTATTGCGTGTGAAATCCCAATTTCTTCCGGTTACAGCGATACCACATATGTATAGGTAGACACCCTTTCCTGCCCAGGAGACTCCCCCAAACTGAAACAGCGCTTTAGGGGATTTTCAGATAAAATACAACTATGCTACGCGCTAAGCGCACCTTGCAGTTTTTCCAGAAAAACAACCCCTTACATTTGAAATACCCCCCACAAACCATATATTCTCTGGAAGTACACACCTCAAGCTTTCTAGGTGTACCAGGCTTGTTGATGTGGCCACAGTTTTCTGGAAGTAATCCCTCAATGTATTCTTTGGTTGCAAAGAGTTTCCCTAAAAAAAGGATAAAAAAGCAGAATCAAAGCCACATTTTCCTAAAAAAACTATATACAAACAAGAAAAAACAAGTTTAATCTGAAAAAGCAACATTCTCCGAACAGAACGATATTCAACATGCATAGCTACTGTCAAGGCAAGAGTTGCCAAACACCCCAAAGTAAAGCATGCGCGTAACGGTAATTTTACCGCTCTGCGGACAAAGTGCCTTGCGATTTTTCAACAAAACAACCCTTTACATTTGGAATGTCCCCCATAAACCATATATTCCCTGAAAGTACACATGTTAAGCTTACTAAGCATACCCAGCTTGTTGTAGTGGGCTCATCTTTCTGGAATTAATCCCTCAAAGAATTCTTTGGTTGCGCAGGGTTTCCCTAAAAAATGTATAAAAAAGCTGAATAAAAAACACCTTTTCCTAAAATATAAATATGCAAACCAGAAAATACAAGCTAAGTCTGAAAGCGCAAGGTCCCCTGAACAGAACAATACCCAACATGCATAGCTACTTTTAACCCTTTTAATTGCCAGCCTACTTGGGATTTTGTCACCCTCTATTGACAGGTCATTTTTCCCCATTTTGCGCCATGTTTTGCGCCATTTTTGCTGGAATTTTCAGGAAAATTATATATTTTTTTTTGTAGCAGAGTTTAGGCTTTAACATGAAATGTCTTGTTTGTAAATTTTATTTTGTTTTTTACAATATTATTAAGTAAAAAAATAAATTTTTTTTAGAAAATTGACTCCTTTATTTTAAATAAAAAGGAAAACCATATTGCATGTGAAAGTCCCATTTCTACTGATTAGAACGGTACCACTTATTTATCGGTAGCCCCCCCCCCCGTTCCTACCCAGGAGACCCCCCCAACTGAAACAAGTACTTTATAACATTTACAAATAAAATACAACTACCATCCACACTACAAAGTGTTAAATCGAGAAAAAAAATGACATAGAGTCCCCCCTCCTGGGGGGGGTTCTCCATTTTTTGGGGGGATTTTTAAGGGTTAAAAACCCTTAAAAACCGAAAAAAAAATGACATGGGGTCCCCCTTACCCAAAGTAACCAGCCCGGGACCAGCTATGCAGGGCTTGTAGAAATAGGGCGCAGGGGTCAGCTTTTGTGGCCCCTGGCCCTGCAGGCTACAAGCCCGCATAGCCCATGGGCCCGGGCTCCTCTGGATCCCTTACCAGTTAACAAGGCGTTAAATGTAAAAAAAAAGACACTGACACATAAGAAAAAAAAAAATCTTTATTTTTTTTTTTTTTTTACTGTACTCACCTCCGATCCTGCGTCCCTCGTCGCTGTCCCGCGCTGTTGTCATGTCACTGACAGATGCCGGTAGTGATCGCTGCCAGGTGGGTGAGAGGCGAGGAGGCTCCGATCGGAGCCTCCTCGCCTCACACCCGCCCTGCTCCGATCACCACCAGCATCTGACAGATGCCGGTGCGCGGAGGTAGTGTAGGAGGAGCGGGATGACGTCATTCCGCTCCTCCCACAATGGGCGGGGCTAGGGGGCGGCGGCCATTACAAGAGGTGAGGACCCGGAAGAGGATGCTCACCTGAAGCCTGCGCAGCCCAGGGGGGAGATCGGACCCCCCCTGGTGAAGAGGAGACCCGGACAGAGGTATCGGCGTGGAGGTGAGTAAATGACAGTTTTTTTTTTTACAGCCAAACTATCAGCGCTGGAAACGGGGGGGGGGGGGGCGGCCAGGTTCGGGCTCCCTCCTGAAGACGGAGGACGACGGGGGAGGGATCGGATGCCCCCCCCAGGAAGAGGGGACCCCAAGCATCACGTGGATACCAGAGGTAAGTGTTTTTTTTCTCTATTTTTTTAACTATTAGGGGGAAATGCCAGGCACGTAGTTTCTACATGCTTGGCACTTAACGGTAGGAGAAGCAACCACGTAGAAACTACGTGCTTGGCATTTAAAGGGTGTGAGATGTGTCAGGGATCGCCCTTTTCTGATGTCAAGGGACACGTATTTGTCTTTGTCCAATCAGGCAAACAGCAGAAAGTTCGTTCAATCTGACTCTTGGTCAGCTTTATTGGTAAAGGTTGCAAAAGCAAAATAAAGATAACACAGCAACAAAAGAAAATCCTTGCCTGTCCGGCACTAACTAGACAAGTGAAAACCCTCACTACTAGCTGGAGAGCTTCTCTCTGCCAGCTACAAAAAAACACTTGCAGCAACCTTTACTCACATGAATCTCTCCACAGACCTGGGCTGTGTCCTCAGCCAGAGAGATAGATCTGCCCCCTGACTTCCTCCTTTTGTCAGCCTCTCATTCCCCCTAATTAATTACCTGACAGGTAAGAGGCTCAGCTATTACCTCACATAGGAAAGGAACCTGGGAGAAATATACCTGTCCTCTACTATCCGGCCTGCATGAATGTCACATATCCCCCCCCTCTGCTCAGGCCACCGGGAATGAGCATTTGTAACCAGAAGGCAGTGAACATGTGGCAGTGCATCTGCATTTCCCTGCAGTCGCCCAGCCCTGTGCTCTACTGTAAAGTTGTAGGCCTGCAGAGCTAGAAACCACCTTGTTACTCTGCTATTTTTCTCTTTATTAAGGTACATCCATTTCAGAGGGGCGTGGTCAGTGACTAGCCGGAACTTTCTTCCCAACAAATAATATTTGAGGGACTCGAGGGCCCATTTAATAGCTAAACATTCCCTTTCTACAATTGCATAATTTATTTCGTGTTTATTCAGCTTCCTGCTTAAATAAAGCACAGGATGTTCTTCTCCATCCCGGATTTGTGACAAGACAGCCCCTATTCCTGTCTCGGAAGCGTCTGTCTGGACCACAAATTCTTTCTTGAAATCTGGTGTGATCAATATTGGCAGGGAACAAAGGGCCAGTTTTAAGGTTTGAAACGCTTTTTCAGCCTGAGGGTTCCACCTTATCATCACTGAGTCTTTTCCTTTAGTGAGATCAGTCAGGGGATTTGCTATGGAAGCAAAATTGGGTATAAACCGCCTATAATACCCTGTAATTCCGAGAAATGCCCTCACCTGTTTTTTATTTAACGGTTGAGGCCACTTCTGGATTGCTTCAACTTTATCTACCTGGGGTTTAATTACGCCTCTTCCAATAATATAACCCAAATATTTGGCTTCTTCTAACCCAATACAACACTTTTTGGGGTTAGCTGTCAAACCTGCAGCCTGTAAGCTGTCAATGACTGCCTGCACGTCAGAAAGGTGTGTCTCCCAGTCAGGACTATGTATCACTATGTCGTCAAGATAGGCCGAAGTATTTTTCCTATGTGGTTTTAACACTCTATCCATCAACCGTTGGAAGGTTGCAGGAGCCCCATGTAAGCCGAAGGGCATATTTACATAATGAAATAAACCGTCAGGTGTGGAGAATGCTGTCTTTTCTTTGGCAGATTCAGTCAGCGGAATCTGCCAATAACCTTTCGTCAGATCTAGTGTGGTGATGTAGCGAGCTGTACCTAGCCGTTCAATCAGCTCATCCACCCTTGGCATAGGATAGGCGTCAAATTTAGACACAGAGTTTAACTTCCTAAAGTCATTACAAAACCTTATAGTACCGTCTGGTTTTGGAATTAACACAATTGGGCTGGACCACTCACTATGGGATTCCTCAATCACTCCCAATTCCAGCATGTCTTTCACTTCTTTAGACACTGCCTCACGCCTAGCCTCAGGGATTCTATAGGGCCTAACATGTACCTTTACCCCAGGTTCGGTCGCAACATCGTGTTTTACCAGTGGAGTCCGCCCTGGTTTGTCAGAAAAGAAATTTTTGTTATGAATTATCAGTTGTCTAGCCTCTTTCTTTTGTGTGTCAGACAAGGACTCAGCGATAATAACGTTAGGTATTAGAGAACCATCACAGGCTGGCCACGCAACCTTCGCAGCTAGAGTTTGCCTGTCTTTCCAAGGTTTAATCAGATTCACATGGTAAATCTGCTCAGGCTTTCTTTTATCTGGTTGGTGAATTTTATAATTTACCTCACCTACTCTTTCTATAACGGAGTAGGGACCCTGCCATTTGGCCAAGAACTTACTCTCTATAGTAGGAACTAGTACTAACACCCGATCTCCTGGTGCAAATGTACGTACCTTAGCACCCCTATCATAGATTCTTTTTTGCACACCTTGAGCCTGTTCCATGTGGGTTTTTACAATTGGCATCACAGCTGAAATTCTGTCCTGCATTTGTGAAACATGTTCTATTATACTTCTGTAGGGAGTGACCTGCCCTTCCCAGCTTTCCTTTGCCACATCTAACAACCCCTGGGGATGTCTACCATATACCAACTCAAATGGAGAAAACCCGGTGGACGATTGAGGCACCTCCCTTATGGCAAACAACAGATATGGAAGCAACAAATCCCAATTTTTTCCGTCCTTGTCCACCACTTTCTTTAACATCTGCTTTAGAGTCTTGTTAAATCTTTCAACTAAGCCATTGGTCTGAGGGTGATAGACGGACGTGCGTAGTTGATTCACCTTAAACAATTTACAAAGTTGCTTCATCACATTAGACATAAAGGGTGTGCCTTGATCGGTAAGTATTTCTTTTGGGATGCCCACCCTACTAAACACCTGCACTAACTCCTTTGCGATAGTCTTAGATGATGTGTTTCGCAAAGGTATGGCCTCCGGATAACGTGTAGCATAGTCCATTATAACTAGAATATGTTGGTGACCACGCGCTGACTTTATCAGGGGACCAACCAAATCCATCCCAATCCGATCAAATGGGACCTCAATGATTGGTAAGGGAACTAGAGGGCTGCGGAAACGAGGCCTAGGTGCAGACATCTGACAGTCTGGGCAGGATTCACAATACTCTTTAACATCATGATGTACCCAGGCCAGAAGAATCTGAGCAAAATTCTCTCTGTAGTTTTCTGGACTCCCAGATGTCCCCCCAATATGTGCCCGTGTGCCAGATCTAAAACTGTTCTCCTGAAGGCTTTGGGAACCACTAGCTGCTGTATGTTATCCTCGCCCTTTTTGTCAACCTGGTACAGTAAATCATTCTCTAGAACCATATATGGGAAAGCAAGCCTAGCCCCGGGCTCCACAGGTACCCCATTGATTATTTTTACATTTTCTCTGGCTCGGGTAAGGGTAGGGTCTTTTAACTGCTCACTTTGAAAATCATCTTTTCTGACCTCTAAGTCAGGTATACACTGCTGAGAAGTCCCCGGAATTTCTGTCTCTGTTAATGGTTCTCCTGAATCCCCCGCCATAACAGAAAAGGGAAAAGTTAAAGGCTTTTCTACCCCAACCACATCTTCCATTGGGGAACTATCAAATGGATCAGGGCTTAGGTTGGAGGTTGTGGGCCTATCAGGTGTACCATCTTTAATCGCGAGATTGTCTTCCCACAACTTCCAAAAATATGGAAAGTCTCTACCAAGAATGACATCATGCATTAAGGCGGGGACTATCCCCACCTTGTGACATACTGAACCATAAGGAGTTGAAATACAAGCAATGGCAATTTGATATTCACGCGTATCCCCATGCACGCAAGATACCGTGTAAGTGTCTGGATACCTGTTAGCAGTACTTATAAGGTTGGCGTTTACCAGACTTACCACACTCCCTGAGTCTAGTAAAGCCACCACCTTTTTATCCTCTACTGTTAGCTCATACAGGTGGTTTTTAGAACTGTCTGAACTGACAGCAATACACATTACTTGGGCAAACATAGACATACGTTTTTTCAAAAAGGCCGCGTCACATTGCATAGGTTCAATAGTCAAAGGACAGTTCATTGCAATATGGCCCAACTCATGGCAACGAAAACATCTTATGTTTTCTCTACCTAGCCCAAAGTCTCGCATTTTAGGCCTCCCTGAGCCCACAGTCTCATCTTTTCCATATAAAGTCTTGACATTTTTCCCAGCTCCCATAAACCCCAGAACAGTCTTACCGGGAACTTTGGCTGTCCGGTTGGTTGAGGCCTGGGGCTGGGTGTTACTTAAGAGCTCTTCTGCTGTAGAGTACCGTTCAACAAGATCCACAAGCTGATCTGCAGATTTTGGGTCTCCGTGGCTCACCCACTTCCTTAACACTGGAGGTAGTGCCCTTAGATATCGATCCATAACCACACGTTGAACCACGTCTGGTGCAGATAGAACCTCTGGTTGTAGCCACTTCCTGGTCAGATGGACGAGGTCAAACATTTGGGAACGTGGCGTCTTACCCACGTTATATGTCCACTGGTGTACTCTCTGGGCTCTGACTGCTATGGTTACACCCAAGCGTGCCAGAATCTCTGCCTTGAGTTTGTTAAAGTCCTGGGCCGCAGCCGGTTCCAGATCATAGTAAGCCTTTTGTGCTTCTCCTATGAGGAGTGGGGCCACCAAGCCTGCCCAACTTTCTCTCGGCCAGGCCTCCCGTGTAGCTGTTCTCTCAAAGGTTGCAAGGAAGGCCTCCACATCATCTGCCGGCGTCATCTTTTGCAGATATTGGTTTGCACGGATATCTCTCTGCGGAGTCGGCAGCTGCCCGCTTGGCAGATTGGCCACACTTTGCATCAGCTCCTGCAGCGTCTGGCGGTCTTTATTTGTGGCCTCTGCTAGAGCAGTCAACTGCGCTGCCAGCAGGTGATTGGTGTGTTGTTGCTCTCTGAAAGACTCCTGCTGAGCTCTGGTAGCCTCTTGCTGCGCAGCGACCGACTGCACCAAGGCCTTTACCACGTCATCCATTTTGACACTGGGCTGTTGCCCCTAGCAACGTGTTGCCCGCATCCGACACCACATGTGAGATGTGTCAGGGATCGCCCTTTTCTGATGTCAAGGGACACGTATTTGTCTTTGTCCAATCAGGCAAACAGCAGAAAGTTCGTTCAATCTGACTCTTGGTCAGCTTTATTGGTAAAGGTTGCAAAAGCAAAATAAAGATAACACAGCAACAAAAGAAAATCCTTGCCTGTCCGGCACTAACTAGACAAGTGAAAACCCTCACTACTAGCTGGAGAGCTTCTCTCTGCCAGCTACAAAAAAACACTTGCAGCAACCTTTACTCACATGAATCTCTCCACAGACCTGGGCTGTGTCCTCAGCCAGAGAGATAGATCTGCCCCCTGACTTCCTCCTTTTGTCAGCCTCTCATTCCCCCTAATTAATTACCTGACAGGTGAGAGGCTCAGCTATTACCTCACATAGGAAAGGAACCTGGGAGAAATATACCTGTCCTCTACTATCCGGCCTGCATGAATGTCACAAGGGTTAAAGCGCCTCAACAAATTTGTCAGGTTCAAACACTTTTGCATGGAGACTCTGCGCTCAGCTGTCAATTCACTACGACCGGGCGACTTCATGACCTCTGTAGACATCAAGGACGGTTACCTTCATGTACCAATCTTTCCAGGTCATCAGAGATTCCTCAGGCTCGCTCTAGAGGATCAGCACTACCAATTTGTGGCCTTGCCTTTTGGTATCACCTCGGCTCCCAGGGTATTCACCAAGGTGCAGGCGGGCGTAATGGCTCTGCTGAGATCTCAGGGCATTTGCATCCTTCCTTACTTGGACGACATTCTCATCACGTCTCAGTCCTTCCAGCAGGCCGAGCTGGATACCCAGCTGGTGGTGTCCACACTGGAGTCCTTCGGCTGGGTGATCAACCATCCCAAGTCTTTCCTGTCACCGTCAATGGTGCGGTCCTTTCTGGGCATGACTCTGGATACATCTCAAGTCAAGATTTTTCTCCCTCAGCAGAAGGTGGAGAGTCTTCAAGCCCAAGCCCAGCTCCTTATGTCTTGCCCTCATCCCTCCATCCGGCAGGGGATGCAGCTGGTGGGCCTGATAGTGTCCTTCTTCGAAGCGTTTCATACGCTCAGTTTCACATGAGACCTCTTCAACTTCACCTCTTGTCGGTATGGGATCGGGACCCTCAGTCCCTGGATCAGGTGTTTGTTCTGTCCCCTCTGGCCAGACGGTCTCTCTCGTGGTGGCTGGACTCAAGAAACCTGCTGGGGGGCAGATCCTTTCTGGTCCCGTGCTGGGAGACAGTTACCACAGATACCAGTCTGACAGGTTGGGGGGGCTTCTGGAAATCCCTGAAATTCCAGGGTCAGTGGGGCCCTCAGGAGGCCCACACCCCTATCAAGATTCTGGAACTGAGGGCGATAAGGTTGGTTCTCGCCCAATTGACACCACACCTTCGGGGATGGGCGGTTCAGGTCCGCTCGGACAACCAGACGGCGATTGCCTACATCAATCATCAGGGAGGGACCCGGAGCAAGAGGGCCCTCAAGGAAGTGTCCCTGATACTGTCTTGGGCGGAGGAGAATGTTCCCTGCATCTCAGCTGTGTACATCCCGGGGGTGGAGAATCTGGAGGCAGACTCTCTGAGCAGGGGGACGTCTCGTCTGGGAGAATGGTCCCTCAGCAGCAAGGTGTTCCACTCCCTGTGCCACCGCTGGGGTCAGCCAGATGCTGATCTGTTTGCGTCCCGTCACAATCACAAGCTTCCAATCTTTGTCTCTCTGTCCCAGGATCCTCTGGCCTTGGCCATGGATGCACTAGCTCCTCTATGTGTTCCCTACTTTTCCTCTGCTGGGCAGGGTGCTGCGCAAGATTGCCCAGGAAGGGGTGCCAACAATTCTGGTGGCCCCTGTTGGCCAAGAAGGGTGTGGGTCACAGACGTCGTGCAGTTGGCAGTAGATCAGTACGTCCTGCCCAAGTATCCAGACCTGCTCACTCAGGGACAGCTACGCCATCCCAATTTACAAACGCTGGCGTTAACGGCCTGGCTTCTGAAACCTCCATCTTGATGGAAAAGGGGCTGCCTGCCTCTGTTGTTAATACCATGATTCGGGCTAGGAAGAAGTCCTCGTCATCCATCTACTATAGGGTATGGCATGCATACATTGACTGGTGCGAGTCTGAGTCGCTTCCCTGTCGGGTGTTTTTTATCCCTAGGATTCAGGAATTTCTGCAACATGTTTTGGATTTGGGTCTTCAAATTAGTACCCTTAAAGGTCATGTTTCTGCTTTGGCCATTTTCTTCCAAAGATCCTTTGCTCACCATCGTCTGGTCAAGACTTTCTTCCAGGGGGTTACTCACGTGCGTCCTCCACGTAAGCCTATGTTACCAGTCTGAGATTTGAACTTGGTCTTATCTGCCTTGCAGGGGTCTCCCTTTGAGCCTTTGCGTGAGGCCCCTTTGTCCATTTTGACGCTTAAGGTAGTCTTTTTGGTAGCTATCACTTCGGTTAGGTGTGTTTCTGAGTTGGCGGCGCTCTAGAAAATTCACCGGCAAGGTGAAAATTTTCTAGATTGAACATTAAGATAGAGGGGCCCAAGTTGACCACGACCACCTACTTTATGCCGATGGACAGAAATGGGTATGTCCCTCATTCCAGCTGCCACCACTCCAAATGGCTTTCGGCCATTCCTAAAGGCCAATTCTTAAGAATCAGGCGCAATTGCTCCTCGGTCCTTGATTTTGACACTCAATCTGAACTCCTTAAGAGACGATTTGTGGATAAGGGGTATAATCCTGAAAAGGTTGATGCTCAAAGGAAGGCCGTGCGGGATACCCCCAGGGAGAGTCTATTGTCCAATGGAAAGAGGGAGCCACAGGGCAGCCCAGGGGCGGCTTCTATTACTGGTTTTAATACCCAGTATAGGGACATCCAATGCCTAATGGCTAAACATTGGCACATTCTCCAATTGGATTCTGTGCTGGGTCCGAACCTCCCCGAGAAACCGAAAGTGATTTTCCGGCGGGCGCCCAACTTGAGGGATCGACTGACCAGGAGCTTTGTAGACTCTCCTTCATGGGTAGCATTAACTACCAATATTCTGCTTGGTTTCTACAAATGGTGGCTGTGTGGGGTGTAGGACTTGCATGCCGTTGGCCAAACCCCAAAAAACTTTTCAGGATTTCAAAACAGGCCAAAGCTTTAAGATCTCTAAATGTATTACTTGCCACACTAAACATGTTGTCTATTTAATTTGGTGCCCATGCGGTTTGCGGTATGTGGGAAGAACCACACGGGAGCTCCGCGTACATATACGTGAGCACATTTACAATATTAAACGTGGATACGATTTGCATAGTCTGTCGGCCCACTTTAAGGAATCTCATGCCTGTGACCCTACACAAATGTCTTATGTGGGTATTGACCATGTGGAAACTCATTGGAGAGGGTCCAATTTAAAGCAAGACATTTCCCAGAAGGAGGATAAATGGATTTTTCTTTTAAATACTATGTCACCTTCTGGTTTAAATGTCGATTTTGATCTAAACTGTTTTATAGATAACTCTTAAGTCAATATTCACTGGTTCATATTTTCATATAATTTTTATTTTTATATTTTTATTGTACTGTTAATATTTTTGATTCACCGTTTGTTTAATGACTGATGGTTATTGCTCCGGTTTAAGATTTATTCCTCTGCATTTATTTGAGGATCATACTTTAAGTACTCTTTTATAATACTGTTGGAGTATATTCTGGGGATGATATGTGCCTATCCTGTTATAAGAGCAGGTTGGCATTAGTTGAAGCCTGGGCGCTGTATTCCTGTGTAAGTTCTTTGTTGCCTTTGACAGTGTACAGTTCCTGAGTTCTCCACTGGGTGGCATAATTCTACTCAGTTTTGTACAACTAAGTATGAACTCTTACGTAGGTTGCGTAGCTGCAATTACGCTTAAACGCGTAAACGCTTTTTACGCAACTTGATCAGTGTTGTGAATGTCAGCAGGTAGGGGCGGGTTCTGCCTTGCTTTGGGGTTGATGATGCGATTGCTATTGCGCATTGGAGGCAGCGCGAGGATCACTACTCGACATGCCCGGAAGCACGCTTTTCCCCAGCCCGGCCTAACACGCCCCTTGCTTACTTCCTCCTCCGGCTGAAAGGTATTTAAGTTTATCATGCCGCCATGCCACCAGCCTTGTAAAAGTTGCCATTGGCAATGAAACGCGTCCGCGGCATCTACAACTATCGTTTTTAGGATCTGGCCAGGTCTGAAGGTTGGGGGAGTTGGTGAGAGCCACCCTTTTGAAAAATTCGTTTCGACTGATTCGCTAAATTTTCCGACAAAAATTGTTTCGACCCGAATTTATTCACGACGAATCGCTATTAAAAACGGCTATTTCTGAGCCTCCTAGAGCCTCAATAGGGTTGTAAACCATTCTGCCTTGCTGTAACACGCATAGAATGCGTGCTGGGTTAGTGAAATAATACTGTAAATAATTATCACATGCAGATCAGAGGTATCGCTATTAGAATCGCAGAGCAGCACAATTGCAGAGAGTTGAGGTGGCATCACTATGAGGGGCCCCTATATTGCCTGAAAAACACACCCTGGAGCTGGCAGCAGCAGCAGGAGCCCAAAAATTAGCTGAATCACACCCTGGAGTTGCAAGCAGCAGCAGCAGCTGCAGGAGCCCAATCATAGCTTTAAAGAGACACTGGAGTTGGCTGCAGGAGCCCAAAAATTGGATGAATCACACCCTGGAGTTGCAAGCAGCAGCAGGAGCCCAAACATTGCTTTAAAGAGACACTGGATTTGGCTGCAGGAGCCCAAAAATTGGATGAATCACACCCTGGAGTTGCAAGCAGCAGCAGCAGCCCAGGCATAGCTTGAAAGAGACACTGGAGTTGGCTGCAGGATCCCAAAAATTGGATGAATCACACCCTGGAGTTGCAAGCAGAAGCAGCAGGAGCCCAATCATAGCTTGAAAGAGACACTGGAGTTGGCTGCAGGAGCCAAAAAATGTATGAATCACACCCTGGAGTTGCAAGCAGCAGCAGCAGCAGCCCAAACATCGCTTGAAAGAGACACTGCAGTTGGCTGCAGGAGCCCAAAAATTGGGTGAATCACACCCTAGATTTGCAAGCAGCAGCAGAAGCCCAAACATAGCTTGAAAGAGACACTGGAGTTGGCTGCAGGAGCCCAAAAATTGGATGAATCACACCCTGGAGTTGCAAGCAGCAGCAGCAGCCCAAACATTGCTTGAAAGAGACACTGGATTTGGCTGCAGGAGCCCAAAAATTGGATGAATCACACCCTGGAGTTGGCAGCAGCAGCAGCAGCCCAAACATTGCTTGAAAGAGACACTGGAGTTGGCTGCAGGAGCCCAAAAATTGGATGAATCACACCCTGGAGTTGCAAGCAGCATCAGGAGCCCAGGCATAGCTTGAAAGAGACACTGGAGTTGGCTTCAGGAGCCCAAAAATTGGATGAATCACACCCTGGAGTTGCAAGTAGCAGCAGGATCCCAAACATTGCTTGAAAGAGACACTGGAGTTGGCTTCAGGAGCCCAAAAATTGGATGAATCACACCCTGGAGTTGCAAGCAGCAGCAGCAGGAGCCCAAACATAGCTTGAAAGAGACACTGGAGTAGTTGGCTGCAGGAGCCAAAAAATGTATGAATCACACCCTGGAGTTGCAAGCAGCAGCAGCAGCAGCCCAAACATCACTTGAAAGAGACACTGCAGTTGGCTGCAGGAGCCCAAAAATTGGATGAATCACACCCTAGAGTTGCAAGCAGCAGCAGAAGCCCAAACATAGCTTGAAAGAGACACTGGAGTTGGCTGCAGGAGCCCAAAAATTGGATGAATCACACCCTGGAGTTGCAAGCAGCAGCAGCAGCCCAAACATTGCTTGAAAGAGACACTGGATTTGGCTGCAGGAGCCCAAAAATTGGATGAATCACACCCTGGAGTTGGCAGCAGCAGCAGCAGCAGCCCAAACATTGCTTGAAAGAGACACTGAAGTTGGCTGCAGGAGCCCAAAAATTGGATGAATCACACCCTGGAGTTGCAAGCAGCAGCAGGAGCCCAAACATAGCTTGAAAGAGACACTGCAGTTGGCTGCAGGAGCCCAAAAATTGGATGAATCACACCCTGGAGTTGCAAGTAGCAGCAGGATCCCAAACATTGCTTGAAAGAGACACTGGAGTTGGCTTCAGGAGCCCAAAAATTGGATGAATCACACCCTGGAGTTGCAAGCAGCAGCAGCAGGAGCCCAAACATAGCTTGAAAGAGACACTGGAATTGGCTGCAGGATCCCAAAAATTAAATGAATCACACCCTGGAGTTGCAAGCAGCAGCAGGAGCCCAAACATTGCTTGAAAGAGACACTGGAGTTGGCTGCAGGAGCCCATAAATTGGATGAATCACACCCTGGAGTTGCAAGCAGCAGCAGCAGCCCAAACATGGCTTGAAAGAGACACTGGATTTGGCTGCAGGAGCCCATAAATTGGATGAATCACACCCTGGAGTTGCAAGCAGCAGCAGCAGCCCAAACATTGCTTGAAAGAGACACTGGAGTTGGCTGCAGGACCCCAAAAATTGGATGAATCACACCCTGGAGTTGCAAGCAGCAGCAGGAGCCCAAACATAGCTTGAAAGAGACACTGGAGTTGGTTGCAGGAGCCCAAAAATTGGATGAATCACACCCTGGAGTTGCAAGTAGCAGCAGGATCCCAAACATTGCTTGAAAGAGACACTGGAGTTGGCTTTAGGAGCCCAAAAATTGGATGAATCACACCCTGGAGTTGCAAGCAGCAGCAGCAGGAGCCCAAACATAGCTTGAAAGAAACACTGGAGTTGGCAACAGGAGCCCAAAAATTGGATGAATCACACCCTGGAGTTGCAAGCAGCAGCAGGAGCCCAAACATTGCTTTAAAGAGACACTGGAGTTGGCTTCAGGAGCCCAAAAATTGGATGAATCACACCCTGGAGTTGCAAGCAGAAGCAGCAGGAGCCCAAACATAGCTTGAAAGAGACACTGGAGTTGGCTGCAGGAGCCAAAAAATGTATGAATCACACCCTGGAGTTGCAAGCAGCAGCAGCAGGAGCCCAAACATAGCTTGAAAGAGACACTGGAATTGGCTGCAGGATCCCAAAAATTAAATGAATCACACCCTGGAGTTGCAAGCAGCAGCAGGAGCCCAAACATTGCTTGAAAGAGACACTGGAGTTGGCTGCAGGAGCCCAAAAATTGGATGAATCACACCCTAGAGTTGCAAGCAGCAGCAGAAGCCCAAACATAGCTTGAAAGAGACACTGGAGTTGGCTGCAGGAGCCCAAAAATTGGATGAATCACACCCTGGAGTTGGCAGCAGCAGCAGCAGCCCAAACATTGCTTGAAAGAGACACTGGAGTTGGCTGCAGGAGCCCAAAAATTGGATGAATCACACCCTGGAGTTGCAAGCAGCAGCAGCAGGAGCCCAAACATTGCTTGAAAGAGACACTGGAGTTGGCTGCAGGAGCCCATAAATTGGATGAATCACACCCTGGAGTTGCAAGCAGCAGCAGCAGCAGCCCAAACATCACTTGAAAGAGACACTGCAGTTGGCTGCAGGAGCCCAAAAATTGGATGAATCACACCCTAGAGTTGCAAGCAGCAGCAGAAGCCCAAACATAGCTTGAAAGAGACACTGGAGTTGGCTGCAGGAGCCCAAAAATTGGATGAATCACACCCTGGAGTTGCAAGCAGCAGCAGCAGCCCAAACATTGCTTGAAAGAGACACTGGATTTGGCTGCAGGAGCCCAAAAATTGGATGAATCACACCCTGGAGTTGGCAGCAGCAGCAGCAGCCCAAACATTGCTTGAAAGAGACACTGGAGTTGGCTGCAGGAGCCCAAAAATTGGATGAATCACACCCTGGAGTTGCAAGCAGCAGCAGGAGCCCAAACATAGCTTGAAAGAGACACTGGAGTTGGC
Organism: Gastrophryne carolinensis; assembly: GCA_027917425.1. Lineage (NCBI taxonomy): Eukaryota > Metazoa > Chordata > Amphibia > Anura > Microhylidae > Gastrophryne > Gastrophryne carolinensis. The sequence goes on from CM051243.1 coordinate 10,212,991, forward strand.
TGCAGGAGCCCAAAAATTGGATGAATCACACCCTGGAGTTGCAAGTAGCAGCAGGATCCCAAACATTGCTTGAAAGAGACACTGGAGTTGGCTTCAGGAGCCCAAAAATTGGATGAATCACACCCTGGAGTTGCAAGCAGCAGCAGCAGGAGCCCAAACATAGTTTGAAAGAGACACTGGAGTTGGCTGCAGGGTCCCAAAAATTGGATGAATCACACCCTGGAGTTGCAAGCAGCAGCAGGAGCCCAAACATTGCTTGAAAGAGACACTGGAGTTGGCTGCAGGAGCCCAAAAATTGGATGAATCACACCCTAGAGTTGCAAGCAGAAGCAGCAGGAGCCCAAACATTGCTTGAAAGAGACACTGGAGTTGGCTGCAGGAGCCCATAAATTGGATGAATCACACCCTGGAGTTGCAAGCAGCAGCAGCAGCCCAAACATTGCTTGAAAGAGACACTGCAGTTGGCTGCAGGAGCCCAAAAATAGGATGAATCACACCCTGGAGTTGCAAGCAGCAGCAGCAGCAGCCCAAACATCGCTTGAAAGAGACACTGCAGTTGGCTGCAGGAGCCCAAAAATTGGATGAATCACACCCTAGAGTTGCAAGCAGCAGCAGAAGCCCAAACATAGCTTGAAAGAGACACTGGAGTTGGCTTCAGGAGCCCAAAAATTGTATTAATCACACCCTGGATCTGATAATCAGAAAAATCAGCAGCTACTGGCCAGCCAAGAAGTGGAGGAGACACTTGCCGCTTCTTCCACTAGGCGGGCAAGTAGTGATAAGGAGAGTGTCGTGGTAGGAGGTGTTGCAAGTGTTTTGGCTCCTTAAGCAGACACTGTTGAGGAACCTGAGGAGGACATCAGTGAGTTTTGAGGGCACTTTTAAAGGCTTGGAGTGATGGAGAGTGACAGATTTTGCGGCCAGCATGGTGGCAGAAGGGGAAAGTATGGAGGCAAATGTGCTTGGGGTAGACCACTCGCGCGGCAGGCTATCTTCCCAGGAGGTAGTGGAAGAGGGTCCCTGGAGTTGGCGGCGGCGGCGGCAGCAGCATCAGTGAATTAGTGCGGACTGTTGGTAGGAGAAATCAGCTACAAGCCCATGTTGCAGTTTTTCCTCATGCATCTGCAGGAGGTTAACATGGCTATATGAAAGATGTGTAGGCAGAAGGTGAAGTGTGGCCAGGGTACCAATGTTGGACCCACAGCCCTGCGTCAACATTTGCAGTATCACCATAAAGCGGCCTGGGAGAGTTGGCTCCAAAGTGGCGGTCCAGCCTGCTGCATTACCCAGTGGCACACCGCTCTCTGTTCCAGCCAGCCAAGGCTCCACCATCTCCTGTGTGTCATACCCATCCTCTGTTGCTCCAGATGCTCCTCCTCCTCTTAATCCGAGTCAGTCATTCCGCCAGCAATCCATTGCCAAGCCATGTCCAAGAGACAACAGTATGTGCCCACTCATCCAACGTGCAGAAGCTAAATGTGCTCCTGTATAAGTTGCTGGTGCTGCAGTCCCTCCCTTTTGAGTTGGTGGACCTTTCAGAGAACTGATGGCTTGTGCCGAGCCGAGGTGGAGAGTCCCATGCTGTCATTTCTTTGCGAAGAAGGCAGTACCAGCCCTGTACAATTTTGTTGAACAGAAGGTGGGGCAATCCTTTAGCCTGTCAGTGTGTACCAAAGTGCACAGCAGTGCCTACATCTGTAACTATGGTCAGGGACAATAAATATCCTGTTAGGACCACTGGGTGATTGTGGTTCCTGCACAACCACAAAAGCAACTTGGACAGGTCCCTCCGCTGTGGCCTCCACGCTCCTAGGCCTTTGTGCCTGTGACAGTGCACTTGCACTTAGCAATGGTGTCACAGAGAAAAGGGGCAAATTGTCAATTACATATTAATAGTTAACATTTATCTTATTTGAACATATTTATAATAATAACATATAACATAGCAACAATAACATATAACATAATAACAGTAACATATAAAATGTATCAACATTTTTTTTATTTTGGTTAATTTTGTATTGTTTTTTTTTTTTTAATATTTTGTATTTTTTTTAATATTTTGTATTTTTTAGAAACATATATATATATTTTTTATTATTTTTTTATATATATTTTTTTTTAATTTGCCTTTTAATATTTTGTGAATTTTTGTACACATTTTTTTTTTTATTTTTTTTTTTAGGTTTTTTTCTAAATATTTATTTTTTCTTTTTTTTTCAATTTTTGGGTTTTTTTTCCCAGTGCCCTTCCAGCCTACCATGTGTGCAGGACACGGCGGTTTCACGTGTTCTTCACATGATTTGCCTTGAGCAACAGAGTCACACATGGGAGGAACTGCTAAAAATGAGAACTCAATACATGAAATCATGGCTTACTCCACGAAAACTGCAAATGGGACCCATGGTGACTGACACTGGGAAGAACATCTTGTCTGCGCTGCGACAAGGAAGCCTGAGCCATGCGTCCTGCCATGGCACACGTGTTCAATCTAGTTGTCAAGCTTTTTCTGAAGTCTTCCCCCCATCTGAAAGACATCCTAACAACGGGAAGGAAACTTTGCATGCACTTCAGCCACTCCTACTCCGCCAAGCCCACCCTTCTTGAGCTTCAGCATCATAACGGTATCCTCCAACATAGTCTGATTTGCGATGTTTCCACCCGTTGGAATTCCACCCTCCATATGCAGGATCGACTATAGGAACAGAGGAAAGCCATCACGGATTTCTTGATGATCCAAACGGATAGGGGGGCTCCCCTGTGTAACTTTAATGTAAACCAGTGGCAGCTCATACGTGACACCTGCCGTTTGCTCAGGCCCTTTGAGGAAGCTACTTTATTAATCAGTCGCCAGGACTATGAGATGAACGATGAGATTCCACTGCTTCATGTACTACAACACATGTTGGAAACCATGGCTGGTCAGGGCACTAGAGACATGGCGCATACATTTCACAGCCACATGAAGCCTGTGGGGGCTGAAGTGGAGGAGGAGGATGGGGTGGGGCACAGCGAAGCACAGTTTAGGTTTGACAAAATGACCATTTTATCTAGTCATCTGACAGGAGAGGAGGAGCAGGAGCAGCCAGAGGAGCTAGAGGGTTGTGAGGAAGGCGAGACAGAGGACACACCGTGGCAGTTTGCAGTGGAGATGGAGACAGGTAGTCCCTCCGAGTCACTTGCACAAATGGCACGATGCATGCTCACGTGCTTGCGTAGTGACCACAGAATTGTCTCCATTTGTCAGCGGGATGACTTCTGGCTCTCCACCTTATTGGACCCTCGCTTCAGGCACAAAATGGGGGCATTTTTTACACCCACTGAGAGGGAGGACAAACTGACCTACTACAGAGACATCCTACGTAGTCAGTTGGGCGATGTCTATCTGCGCCATGGTCCATAGTCTCGCAGGTCTGACTCGGGGGGACCTCTGCACTCACCTTCCACTGCCATGGCTGCCGGGGGGGGTGGCAGCAGCAGCTCCATCAGCAGCAGCCTCAGTCTTCAGTCACTAATGAGTAGCTTTCTACACCCGCATAGTGAGTCTACTCATGAGCAGCAGGAAGACCTGGAGCAGGACCTGAACCAGCAGGTCGTGTCATACCCTGACATGACCATACCAACACACCTTGAGGACCCGCTGAACTTCTGGGCAACCAAACTTGACTTGTGGCCGCAACTAGCAGAGTTTGCCCTGGAAAAGCTGTCCTGCCCGGCCAGTAGTTGATTTAGATGGCAACTGGGCTGCTCTATATTATGCTGCAAAATGGCAAATTTACCTCACAGTATAAGCTATTGCCCCTCAGATTTACACAGGGCCTGCTCTATATTATGCTGCAAAATGGCAAATTTACCTCACAGTATAAGCTATTGCCCCTCAGATTTACACAGGGCCTGCTCTATAGAATGCTACAAAACCAAGAGCGGATTTAACTCACACAATATAACCTATTTCTCAGGTTTATATAGGGACTGCTCTATGTAATGGTGCAAAACCATGAATTTACCTCATAATATAAACTATTGCCCCCCAGATTTACTCAGGGGCTGCTCCATATAATGGTGCAAAACAGGGCAAATGTATTGTCCAATATAAACTATTGCTGCTCTGATTTACACAGGAGGGCCACTCTAAAGAATGGTGCAACATGGCGAATTTAGCTCACAATATAACATAGATTGCAAAATGAGATTTTCAGACAGGGCCTGCTCTATAAAATGGCAATTTTACCTCACAATATAAACTATTGCTCCTCAGATTTACACAGGGATTTAGGTTGATATATATAATAGTGCAAAACAGCGAATTTACCTCACAATGCTGTATAAACTATTGCTCCTCAGATTTACACAATGGTGCAAAATGGTGAATTTACCTCACTATATAATCTATTACAGCTCTATATAAAAAATAAATAAATGAATAAAAAAAAAGGGCCTGTAGAAGCTTATTTAGTATAACAGATAGGGTGACATGTGCTGGTTTGGGATGCCCATGTGGGCTAGTGTTTTGACAGCAGGACAAAAACCAATTCAAAATGCAATAGCTTAATAAAACTGAGGCTGAACAAGCTTATTTAGTATAAAAGATAGGGTGACGTGCTGGTTTGGGATGCCCATGTGGGCTTGTGTTTTGACTGCAGGACAAAAACCAATTCAAAATGCAATACTTTGATTAAGCTGAGGAAGGATCAACAAGCGTATTTAGTATAACAGATAGGCTGCCTAATGCAGGTTTGGGATGCCCTGCGGCCTGGTGTTTTTTTTGTTAAAGGCAGACCAAAAACCAATTCAAAATGCAATGCTTAGATTCAGCTGAGGAAGGATCAACAAGCGTATTTAGTATAACAGATAGGCTGCCTAATGCAGGTTTGGGATGCCCTGCGGCCTGGTGTTTTTTTTGTTAAAGGCAGACCAAAAACCAATTCAAAATGCAATGCTTAGTTTCAGCTGAGGAAGGATCAACAAGCGTATTTAGTATAACAGATAGGCTGCCTAATGCAGGTTTGGGATGCCCTGCAGCCTGGTGTTTTTTTTGTTAAAGGCAGACCAAAAACCAATTTAAAATGCAATACTCTGATTCAGCTGAGGAAGGATCAACAAGCGTATTTAGTATAACAGGCTGCCTAATGCAGGTTTGGGATGCCCTGCGGCCTGGTGTAATGACAGCAGACAGAAACCAATGCAAAATTAAATAACTTAGTACAGCTGAGGCTGAAGCACGCTTATTTTGTATAACAGATAGGGTGCTTGGTGCAAGTTTGGGATACCCTGCGGCCTGGTGTAATGACAGCAAACAGAAACCAATGCAAAATTAAATAACTTAGTACAGCTGAGGCAGAAGCACGCTTATTTTGTATAACAGATAGGGTGCTAGGTGCAAGTTTGGGATACCCTGCGGCCTGGTGTAATGACAGCAGACAGAAACCAATGCAAAATTAACTTAGTAAAGCTGAGGCAGAAGCACGCTTATTTTGTATAACAGATAGGGTGCTAGGTGCAAGTTTGGGATACCCTGCGGCCTGGTGTAATGACAGCAGACAGAAACCAATGCAAAATTAAATAACTTAGTACAGCTGAGGCAGAAGCACACTTATTTTGTATAACAGATCGGGTGCTAGGTGCAGGTGTGGGATTTTGTATAAAAGATAGGGTCACGTGCTGAAATGGAATGCCCATGTGGGCTGGGGTTTTTACAGCAGACCAAAAAAATTAAACTAATCGAGCTATAAGAAATGTTACATGTGCCACTGCCAACATGGGATGCACAGTGGCCAGGAATTTTTACAGCACAAAACACAGCAATTTAAAACTGATCTGGCAAATGAAGTGAAATGAAAATAAAAAAAGCTTTCTTTCCTTGTCACTTTATCTGCTGTCCCTGCCTGGATCGTTCCCGATTTTTCACTATCTTTCCCTGGCTCTCCCTGGCACTCTGTTACTCTCTGTCCCTGTCTCTAGCAGCTCAGCAAGCTCCTTTGTCTGTGCACTGCAAGTCTCAAATGCGCACAAGCAAGATGGCCGCCGCTTTATATAGCGCTGTGACGTCACCGGGCTTCCTGGCTGCTGATAGGCTGCATGTGACTGTCCCATCATACCTTGCCTCAGGGTACATGTCTGGACATGTGCCGTCCACCATCTTAGAACGCCTGTCATTGAAATGAATGGAGTTTAAAGGAAAACTTCGATCGATCGAATCGCGGGGAAATTCGGATTCGTTCAGAATCGAATTTTTAATGAAATTCGGAACAAATCCGGGTTCGTCCGGATCGATTCGCTCATCTCTAATTACGAGCACCCAAAATTTTAATGAGTTTGAGCTGCTTCTTAGGCCCTTATTTATGAAGGAATAGCGACAGGTAGCGACTGGTGAGCGACCGGTAATGACGGGCCCCGCCACGAGAACGCCGGCTCTCCACCACAATCACACATTTATCAAGCCGATCCTGCTTAGCGACTGAGATAGCGCCATATAGCCACTCATTCATCATTATTCCAGCCTCACCCCACAGCGCCAGCGTCCGACCTTGAACAGCGACAAGTATGACCTCTCGCTACCTGGCGCGCTCCAATGCATTTCAATGGAACAATCTTTAAATGTTAATAATTAATTGTTATTAATGTTTTTGTTTTTTTTTTTTTTTTTTAAATGTGAAAAATTCTGTGACCACTTCTGCAATGTTAGATAATGTTTTTAAGTTAAAAAAAAAAAAAAAATTGTGCAGAATTGATATTACAGGTCTGATATTATTGTATTCATATTACTAAATTCTTTAAAAATGTTTTTTTTTTTGGTTTCCAAAAATATGGTGGTTTGGGGGTTAAAGAACTACTTTTAACACATCGCCGCCAGCGCTCTGGGGTTTAAACATGCATTTCACAGCGCTTGAATTTTTTGAGCGTGATTTTTGGATGAATATGGTGGGAGCCGGTCGCTTTGACCAGTCGCTATCATGCGCACCCATACATCGCGGAACCTGTCAAATAGCGACTCGTCATCTTGTATTCAACATTACGGCAAACCGACTGAGGCCCTTATTTAACAAGGGATAGCACCAGGTAGCGAATGGTGAGCGAACGGTAATGACGGTCACCGCCACAAGTACGCCGGCTCCCCTCCGCAATCACATATTTATGAAGCCGATCCTGCTTAGCGACAGACAGAGCGCCAGATAGCGAATCATTCATCATTATTCCAGCCTCACCCCACAGCGCCAGCGAGCGACCTTGAACAGCGACAGGTATGACCTCTCGCTACCTGGCGCTCTCCAATGCATTTCAATGGAGCAATCTTTAAATATTCTTAATTGCTATTCATTTTTTTTTTTTTTTTTTTTTTTTAAATGTCAAAAATTCTTTGACCACTTCTGCAATGTTAGTTTTTTTTTTTTTAAGGTTAAAAAAAAAAAAAAAAAAATTTGTGCAGAATTGATATTACAGGTCTGATATTAATGTATTCATATTACAATATGTTTTGAAAAACTTGTTTTTTTTTTTTCCTAAAAATATGGTTGTTTGGGGGTTAAAAAACTACTTTTAACCCATCGCCGCCAGCGCTCTGGGGTTTAAACAAGCATTTCACTGCGCAAGAATTTTTGGAGCGTGATTTGTTAATGAATATGCTGGGAGCCGTTCGCTATGGCCATTCGCTGTCATGCGCTCCCATACAGCGCGGAACCTGTCAAATAGCGACTCCTCACCCAATATTCAACATTACGGCAAACCGACTGAGTCGCTATCAATAACAGAACAACGGCCAAGCACAGCGACTACTAGCGGGCGCTCTGAAAATGCCGCTACTGTCGCTCATCTGTCGCTACCTGGCGCTATTAATGAATCGGCCTCTGAGTCACTATCAGCAACCGAACAACGGCCAAGACAGCGACTACTAGCGGGCGCTGTGAAAATTCTGCTGCAGTCGCTCAACTGTCGCTACCTGCCGCTATTAATGAATCGGCCTCTTAGTTACTTGCCAATGTCCATGCACAAGCCATATAGAAAGCAAAAAAAAAAAAAAAACACATCTAGTGCAACTCTGTAGGTACAGCAGAATAACTCTTTAATACTTCACCTCGGAAGGTGGTGGAAGGTGAGGGGAATAATTTTGGAGACCAGAAGGACCCGATTTCTTTATCACTAGCGGCCGCAGTGTGAGGGATTGGGGACACCTTCGTTTTTATTGGATGCGTGTTTTGTAAGTGCATTTTATGAAGTATTAAAGAGTGATTCCGCTGTACCTACAGAGTTGCACTAGATATGTTTCTTTGTTTTTGCTTTCTATACGGCTTGTGCATGGACATTGGCAAGTAACTAAGAAGCAGCTCGAGCTCATTAAAATTTTGGGTGCTCGTAATCATCAAGTATTCTGTCGGCAGTTTAAATACCCCGGAGATGGTAAGAGTACCTTCAAGTGGTGGTGGGCACAGAAAAAATGTGGTGCATGCACAGTGGGACTCCATCTAGAAGATCATTTTACCAATTGAATGTATTAGAAAAACTATTATTCTGCTCTGTGCCTTTCTGTTGTTGTCATATCTACTGTATGCCTGCATTTCTTGCTCAATGAAACTGCATCTCCCAGCATAAAAAGTTGAATCGCAATCTGAATGCAGTATCAACATAATTTTTGTACATATTGTATAGAATTTCACAGCGTGATGGTGGTATTTGGTATGGTGCCCTCACATACTGGATAATTTATGTGACAGACATATTGTATATTCCTTATCCACTTTACCAAACTGTTTTGTATTATATCCTTACAAGACTTGGAGTGGACGTGCGGAAGGCACACCTTCCTCCCAAAAGGAAGCACCACAACAACTATCAATCATACAATTTGATGCTTTATTAGTACAAAAAGATTAAAAAAAACATATATACACCACAAAACATGTTAAAAACAACCGATATGGCCAAGAAAACTTAGTCAATAAATGATGCCCCTAGAACGCTATCCAATTCATACCACATGGGTGCAAAACTACATATGTTGATATCTAGAAACCATCTTTTTGTGCCGGCACAAAAATATATATATATGTATATATATATATATATATATATATGTATAAACCACAAAAAATATGTATATATAACAAAGTGCTGCAGTGCAATGAAACAAATTACTAATGATACTAAACTGACAATCAATAATACCTATCTACAATATAAACATGCATCAACCAGATAAAAATATATGTTAGTGCAAAGTGCAAGTGCATATATATCAAACATCACATGAAACTATCAAAACACCTAATATTGCACAAGATACCCATCTCAAACAGGACTCCATGAAATCAATGAAATCATAAGAACCCCAATAAGTATACAGTTAAATTCAGGTGCCGGCAGACAATGTACACAAAAATCTCACGTCATATAGGGTCACCCAGGGCAAACAGATCAGGCCAACCTCGATATTAACTACCCGTGCACGCAGCTCCCATGCTGCTTCAAGGGATGTGAATAAAACTGGCCCACCCTTAAGTACTCACCACCTGCCGAATTAGCACGCCCCCAGAAGCCAACACCCGGCGGCCAGATGGCCTGCAGTAGCCGTCCATCCACGCCCATAACCCATTGTTAGTGTTTTGTATTATATCTTTATTGTGTTAAATACAATTTGATCTTTTGCAACAAAACTCTTTTGTGTAAAGGTGTGCGTTCATAATTTTTCTAGTTTCTGATGGTTACAGGCAGATTTCTGCCATTTTTTTTTTTATGCATGCACCCAAGCATCCTTTCTGTTAATTACTGCTATTTCTAAAAGGTGTGCTTACCTAACAAGCGTTATACTTCCTGATTTCCGGTGAGGCCATTTAGAGAAAGATCAAGCTGTGTACTTATTGTTTTCTGGGTTCCTCACATGTGACCATGACCATCAGCACAGGGCCGTATTTAGCGTTCATGGTGCCCTAGGCACTATAAGTGCTTGTGCCCCCTTTTAGGTTAGTTAGGTCACGGTCCATATATAAAAAAGTGGGCTAGAGAGCAATGGGCTACAGGGCACAAAGGGGGAAATGCAGAGAAGCAGGCAAGCATGCTCCATCTTTTACTGCAATCTGACATACAGGAGTCACATGACCACACCAGTGGAGGGGAGATGCTCTGGCCTGGGTTCATCCGACTGCACCCCTCCTCACAGCAGGTCCCTTGCTCAGTGTCCATGGCGCAGGGCGTCCCGGGAGAATTTGCAACAGTCCAGAACCGCAGGATTTTGGGAAATAATCGGGACAATCCCGGGAAAATCGGGACAGTTGGGAGGCATGCTCTACGCGTTTGCCTCCGCAGTCACAATGTTCCTGCCAGCTGCTGCCGCCCACCTCCGCCGCCAAATATGTTCCCGCCGCTGCCAGCAAAGTACCGCCCCCCTTAAAGTGCCGCCTGGGACCATGGACCCACCGGGACCCATGGTAAGGCCGGCCCTGCCCCTCCTTCACACAAATACACTCTGCTTCCTTCTGTGGCTGGGGAGGGGGTGCTAGGAGGCATATACTTCAAGCTTCCCCCTCTTTTAAAGTGGACCAACACCCAGGGGGGATCGGCCCGCAAATCTTGACACCCCCCAGGACGCCCAGAAACTTTACCTTATCCCCGTTCCAACGACGCATGCATGGGCCGCGGCCGCATCTCGCGCTTCCTTCTAGCAGGGCGCGCGTGCTTCCTGTTAGAAGGAAGCGTGAGACGCGGCCTCCAGCGCGCTCAGAGCCGCTGTGGTTGTCTGTCGCTTGTCCGTACATACCACAGCGGCTCTGAGCGCTCTGATTGGACGAGCGCTCGCATAGGAGCGGGGTGAGGTGAGTTTTTTAGGGCGATCTGGGGGGTTTCACGCAGCGGGGTGCCTCGCGGAAGTGGACCAAAGCCCAGGATAGTGAAAATCCTGGGTGTTGGTCCACTTTAACTTGACTGGGCTAGCGTTCCATAAACCTCCAGCTGCCAACCACCCACACCCTTCCTTAAATAACCATCCGAACAACCATTTCTTTGGAATGATGGAATTTTAATTGGCCACAGCCTCAACAACATAATAATAAATAATGAGTGTCAACTAAGTCTCCCATTCCTAATCCAGGGTCTGAGATTTCCACCACAAATTGAGCTAGCCAAAAGGAGAGGGAGGGGAGACAGGCCCCAAGGCTCCGATACCTCCTGATCCGTAAAGCAGAAGCCAATTATGAGCTCGGTCGCATCCCTCCTAGGCCTGGGAGCTCAACTGGGCTAACCGCAAGGATCCAATTCCCCTCTTCTGCCCCTCCCTTCCCCCCCACAGCTCATACACCTACCCTCCTGGCCGGTTTCAGCAGAAACAGCCGCTTACATGACTCCTCCTGTTACCCCTTTTCAGACCCGAACTTGACAAGGAGACACCCAACAGCTGTGACAATAAAAACACACATACCTAGAAAAAATACAAAAACTGAACACATGTAATAACAACTTCCACTATACATACGCATTCACAAAGTCCGAACCAGAAACATCCGCTTATACATAAATAAATAACTTTTTATTTTTTAAAAGGTTAACAGAAATACAATGCAAAACCTACCCGACTTTCCACTGTGACCCATTAAACCATTCCACCACTCAAAGGGCGGGAGGGTGGGAAAGCTCGTTCCAGGTAGGAGATTGGGGATCAAAGAGGAAGGTGAGGGGGCAACCAGCCCTTTTATACTCCCCTTCCCCCTTGAGGTCACTTCCCCCGATCTTCCCCCCCAATCCCATTGGCTGGTCAGCTTCCGGAGGAAGTGTAGGCCAGTCATGGGGCCGTCATCTTTCTTTACATTAACAGGGACAACAGAAGACATGACACATATTTTAAAGAAATAAGACATCAGGAAGGGGAAAAAAGGGGGGTAGATGGAAGGGGGGAAGGGAAGGAACAGGGAAAAGGGGCGGAGGAGGGAGGGATGTCGCTAGAGATGCCCAACAGCTCGCCCCCTAGCTACCTACTCTTGCAGGAATTTTAAGAATTCAGACATGCTCCATGTTTCTCTGTGTTTCTCGAAGTTCCCACCCAACGAGGCAGTTAACTCCTCCATCCTGTAAATGTCTCTGACCCTAGATAACCACATTGCTGTTGTCGGGGGATCAGTCGACCTCCAGCATGCGGGTATACATGTCTTGGGATATGCAAGTTTTAATTTCTTTTCTTATATACTATATATATATATTATATACTATAGTGGTAAAGGAAGCACCCTCCCCCCTTCCAGGTTGCCACCCTAGGCACGTGCCTAGGGTTGCCTAATGGTAAACACAGCCCTGCATCAGCAACGAACCAAAATTCTATTTTAGACTCAGCCCACTCTAAAGGTCGGCCTTCTTGACTCACTCATGAGAAGCTGGAAATCCACCTACCCGCTAACATGTCCCTTGCCACTTAGAGCACTGTGCTGTGGATTAGCAGCCATGTACTAATGTAAACTATGGGCGATTGAAAGACTGACTCCATGAGGATGGCCAACTTTGCTTGAAATGGCTATTCCCCCCCCCCCATTCATTTTTGCCTTGCGGGCTGATAATCTGCTTATACTACAGCACAGGGCTGGATTATGAGGGGGGCGCAAGGGGGTTGTGGGGGGCGGCAGTGGGGACCCTCGCTCCTGGACAAGCCTTTTTTGTTTTTGCAAACCTGCAGCCCAGCAGTTCTCAACCTGTGGGTCGGGACCCCGGCTAGGGGGTCAAACGACCAAAACACAGGGGTCGCCTAAAGCCATCGGAAAATACATATTTCCGATGGCTTTAGCCGCTGAGAAGTCGCGTTACCGTCTGCAGCAGCGCTATTCAGCTGGAACGCACGCCGTTATGGATGCACGTTTCAAACTGAATGCCTGCGCAGACGTGATTGCATCATCCGTCCGGGGCCTAAGGGGCGGGGGAAGCGGGGGGAACGCTCCACAGTCCATAGCAGCGCATTACGTGTGTCCGGCGCTTGCTGACATCATCAGTGGGCGGAGGCAGCAAGCGCCGGAGGACAGAAGCCAAGAGAGCCTACGAGACGCCTGCTGGTGTAATAACAGTACACACACCATACACACAATACTGTGTAAGTGTAAGGTGCTTTGTGTGTCATCATTACACAGTACACAAAGCAGCTTACACTTACACAAAGCACCAAACATTTACACAGTGTCTTATACTATAAGAGACACTATAAGATGTAGCTCACACTGTTCCCCAGTGTATAATTATCTTCCATATCTCCCACTATTTTCCCATATTCTGAATGAGGAAACTGCTGAAATCAGCGGTTTCCAGCATTGAATCCGCCTCTTATTGATTTCATTGTGAGTGCGGCGGATTTTGTGGAAGAGAGCTCCCGAGAATCTCGAGTTACCACACAATCCGCCGCAGCCTCCTATTAATTTCAATAAGAGTCGGAGAAATGACAGTTTCCGACACATGCTATGTCATGGTGAAATGTTATTTATTGGAATTAGTAATAAATATTTCTCAACATATAATTAAATATTGTTTTTGTGATTAATCGCCATGTTTAAATTATGTTTGATTTTTAGCAATGAGAATACATAATGCATATCAGGTATTTACATTCCCAATCATAACTGGAGCAAAATTACAGTTTTGAAGTAGCCACCAAAATTATTTTTTGGTTTGGGGTCACGGCAACATGAGGAACTGTATTGCGGGGTCACCGCAACATGAGGAACTGTATTGCGGGGTCACCGTAACATGAGGAACTGTATTGCGGGGTCACCGTAACATGAGGAACTGTATTGCGGGGTCACGGCAACATGAGGAACTGTATTGCTGGGGGCTCTGTAACATGAGGAACTGTATTGCGGGGTCACTGTAACATGAGGAACTGTATTGCGGGGTCACTGTAACATGAGGAACTGTATTGCGGGGTCACAGCAACATGAGGAACTGTATTGCGGGGTCACAGCAACATGAGGAACTGTATTGCGGGGTCACAGCAACATGAGGAACTGTATTGCGGGGTCACAGCAACATGAGGAACTGTATTGCGGGGTCACAGCAACATGAGGAACTGTATTGCGGGGTCACAGCAACATGAGGAACTGTATTGCGGGGTCACAGCAACATGAGGAACTGTATTGCGGGGTCACAGCAACATGAGGAACTGTATTGCGGGGTCACTGTAACATGAGGAACTGTATTGCGGGGTCACTGCAACATGAGGAACTGTTTTGTGGGGTCACTGTAACATGAGGAACTGTATTGCGGGGTCACTGCATTAGAAAGGTTGAGAACCACTGCTGCAGCCAAAGCCACCACAGGGCAGGACGGAGAGTCTAGAGCAGCAAAGCCACCGCCAGCAACGCTACAGTGATGGGTGCAGAGCTGTCACTGCACATAAGCCACCAAGCACAGCCGCTGGCAGCTCAATGCAGGGAACCAGCCGGGGGACTACACTACCCCCCACCCAGAATGGCAAAGCAGCATCCGCACAAGGGGGACACAAGGGACTCCATCTGATGTTCCAGTAAGTAGGCAGGTGCCAGACAACCACCAATCAGTTACTTGGCTGGACTATTATTTTACACTGTATCTGGGGCCTCCACCACACTTAATCAGTCCCTGCTACGGCAGGGAGAAAAGAAACGCAGGCCGCGTCTCTTTCAGTAAAATTCCACCTCGGTCTTTGTCACAGTGTCTGCCTCGCTCCCCCCCCCCCCTCCACTCTTCTTCCTGTGTGTGATTTTTCCTACACAAGCCAGCGGCAAAGCGCCATAGACATGCTGAGTATCAGGATACCAGGGGAGGTGTTGCCATAGCAACTCACACCACGTGCAAGGAATACACGGGTCAGGTATCCTAGCAACTTGACGACGTCCATCCACACGGAGGCTTTTCCTCATTCACATGTACGTGTCTATACAGCGCTGCCCTGGCCTGCGCCGAGCTGTTACTAGATATGGAAATGCTGGCTAAAGCCTACGCTCACGTCCGCAACGTTTGCCCGATTGTTACCGCTGCCTTTTTTTTAATTTTTACTTCCAGTAGTTCAGTGCATTTAGACAGGACGCAATGTCGAAGCGCTGTGAGTGCAGCGCGGTCAAAACGCTGCGTGCGGGACTGTTTGGTGATGTGCCAAAGCGCTCCGTAAAAGATGTAAATAGGCGATTGAACAGAATGGCCCGAACCCTCCTGGGCTTCTTGTGAACGCAGACTCCATTCACGCCCGCCATCGCGCTTTCTGCCTGGCGTTTTGTACCACTTTTAGCATGCAATGCGTTTGGTAGTTTATTACATTTATGACGCGCCCTCAGGACAAATCCCTGTGTGCCCTCTAATGGATCCCCCACTCTTAATTTGGTACCCCCCCCTTCTAGAACAAAACACACTGCGCACTGTGCGCCCTCCAATATAGTTACATAGTAAATACAGTTGAAAAAAGACATATGTCCATCAAGTTCAATCAAGGGTGTTGGGAAATGGGAGGGGGGATGCCACACTGCCTATATGGGGAATGGGAGGGGGGAATGCCACACTGCCTATATGGGGAATGGGAGGGGGGAATGCCACACTGCCTATATGGGGAATGGGAGGGGGGAATGCCACACTGTCTATATGGGGAATGGGAGGGGGGATGCCACACTGCCTATATGGGGAATGGGAGGGGGATGCCACACTGCCTATATGGGGAATGGGAGGGGGGATGCCACACTGCCTATATCGGGAATGGGAGGGGGAATGCCACACTGCCTATATGGGGAATGGGAGGGGGAATGTCACACTGCCTATATGGGGAATGGGAGGGGGGAATGCCACACTGCCTATATGGGGAATGGGAGGGGGGAATGCCACACTGCCTATATGGGGAATGGGAGGGGGAATACCACACTGCCTATATGGGGAATGGAAGGAGGAATGCCACACTGCCTATATGGGGAATGGAAGGGGGAATGCCACACTGCCTATATGGGGAATGGAAGGGGGAATGCCACACTGCCTGTATGAGGAAAGGGAGGGGGGATGCCACACTGCCTGTATGAGGAAAGGGAGGGGGGGATGCCACACTGCCTATATGGGGAATGGGAGGAGGAATGCCACACTGCCTATATGGGGAATGGGAGGGGGGAATGCCACACTGCCTATATGGGGAATGGGAGGGGGGAATGCCACACTGCCTATATGGGGAATGGGAGGGGGGAATGCCACACTGCCTATATGGGGAATGGGAGGGGGGAATGCCACACTGCCTATATGGGGAATGGGAGGGGGGATGCCACACTGCCTATATGGGGAATGGGAGGGGGGAATGCCACACTGCCTATATGGGGAATGGGAGGGGGGAATGCCACACTGTCTATATGGGGAATGGGAGGGGGGATGCCACACTGCCTATATGGGGAATGGGAGGGGGGAATGCCACACTGCCTATATGGGGAATGGGAGGAGGAATGCCACACTGCCTATATGGGGAATGGGAGGGGGGAATGCCACACTGCCTATATGGGGAATGGGAGGGGGGAATGCCACACTGCCTATATGGGGAATGGGAGGGGGGAATGCCACACTGCCTATATGGGGAATGGGAGGGGGGAACGCCACACTGCCTATATGGGGAATGGGAGGGGGAATGCCACACTGCCTATATGGGGAATCGGAGGGGGGATGCCACACTGGGTATACGGGGAATGGAATAGGGGCATCCCACACAGCCTATGGGAATGGGAGGGGGGATGCCACACTGTCTGTAATGGTGTGTTTTTGGTTTAAAATGTTTTTTTCTTATTTCCTCCCCCAAATCCTAGGTGCGTCTTATGAGCGGGTGCGTCTTATAGGGCGAAAAATACGGTATGTCCATCACGTTCAACCAAGGGTGTTGGGGGAGGGGAAGTTATTTTTTATTTTATAGGGGAAGGTATTTATTTTATTTTTTGTTTTATTTTTTTACTGATAGCAGCTAATAGTAACTGTTAATGTTATTTTCTTCTAAATAAGCATCTAATCCTTTTTTGGAGCTGTCAGCGGTTGATGCTGTAACAAGCTTCTGTGGGAGGCTATTCCATAGATTTATAGTTCTTATGGTAAAAAACGATTGTCGCCTCCGGAGACTAAATTTCTTTTTTCCAATCGAAGGCAGTGCCCCCTTGTCTTTAGAGAGGATTTTACATGAAATAGTGTACCCCTATATTTTTTGTATGGGCCATTTATTTATTTATACAAGTTAATTATTTCCCCCCTCAATCGTCTCCTCTCAAGACTAAACAGATTTAATTCCCGTAATCTTTCCTCATAACTTAGATCCTTCATTCCTCTTATTAGTTTGGTGGCTCCTCTGCTCCCTTTCCATAGTCAGAGCGTCTTTTCTATGAACGGGTTCCCAGAACTGGACGGCATATTCCAGGTGAGGACGCACCAGTACCTTGTAAAGAGGCAAAATTACTCACCTATCCCGTGATTCCAGGCCTCTATTAACGCATAATAATATCTTGGTGGCCTTGGAAGCAGCTGCTTGGCATTGCATGCTGTTACTCCCCAAAATCAATCTGGCAGAGCTTAACCTTTGTGGTAATGCCCCCTTCCCCCCCCCCCCACCAAAACCAAATGGTGCCAGTACATTATAAAAAAAACGGCAGTGCTCAGGGATGATGGTGCCCCTGAAAAAGAAATAAAAAACAAAAATAGATAAAGTAAGTACAAATAATATGAGGCCCAGTTAAGTATAAACTTAAATAGACCACCCTAACCTTTAAATGACTCATACAAAGAAATTCTCAGAAATATAATTGAAAAGGTTTTAATCAAATATCATAATTTAAAAACAAAACAACTAACTGGAACTGAGAGCTTGCCCATGAAAATCTAAACTGGTGCAAACAAAAGTAGTTGCTGGCAAAAAAAAGTCAAATGTTAAATCTGCCCCCTATAATTATGTATACCCCCCCGACCACCTATGCATAAATCCCACCTGAAAAATACAGGCTAATATCCATGTGTAAGTCAGGTAGATATGGTGGTATACATTACCGCAAGTCAATAACTCGATAAATCCAGCAACAATGTTGAATGAATGCCGCTGTCTTATCTGTGCTATTTTGCAGACCTCCGCTTCTAAGGGTTATGGCGCCTTGTGCAGCTGCTCCATCTGAACACCCCAAAGGCTGCCCGAGTAACCAATGTATCCCCTATCGACCCTTTCACATTTATTCATTGTCGGCCAATGCAGGTTAAAAAGATCTTGTTGCGTTCTATCCACACTGCAGCGCAAACTTTAGCGGTTTAAAGTGGACCAACACTCACCCCTGATCAGCTCCCTCCCCGCGGGGCATCCGAAATCGGGATGTACCCGCTGTGTGAAACCCCCCAAAAAGCCCCTAAAAACGTATCTTATCGGCGACGGACAAGCGACAGATAAGCCGCCGCAGCCGCCGCCACCCGCGCGTCCCTCTAGCAGCCGGCCGTTTTAGGGGCTTTCTGGGGGGTTCTGCCCCGCGGAAGTGGACCAACACCCAGGATAGTGAAAATCCTGGGTGTTGGTCCACTTTAAGTTGATGAATTGGCTAACCTGTCCTTAATATGTACTCATGTGAACTTTTCACGCAGATCCACATGTGGATGCATTATCTGCCACTGTCCATGCCCATGTGTCTTTCCTATGTCACTTTTCCTTGAATAAGAGTTTGTTTTTTTTCCAAAAACACAAATTTGCGTGCAAAACATCATTCTTAACTGCTAAACAGAGTGAAAAATTCGAGCATAAAACACCTGTACTGTATACACAATGGGCGTTAACACATCCTTTAGGTGTCCACACCTATCTGTTTGTTGTGCGGTTCTGAATTGGACTTACACCAAACCAACGCCCTTAAAAGAAGCAGTACTCATAGGCTCTCCCCAGGGCAATTCAGATTGCTACACATAAAGCTTACTTTATCTTTTTGTAACTTCCGCCGTGGTTGATTCTCCCCCCTTAAAGGAGCAGTATCGTGAATTTTTCTTGGTGACTTATATTTAAATGGTACTTTGAATGTAGATAAGTGTTGGAGTAAGAATTGCAAATTTAGAAAAAAATGATGTGTGTGTTGAGCAGCTGGAGACTAATAGCTCATGTTTATGTCTTCTGAGTGTCAGAGCCCGACACTCTGGCCTGTTCCACGCTGAGGAGAGGGGTGAAACAATGTAACAAAGTATCAGCTGTTCAGTGCTGGCAGCCGTCCAGCATAAGATAACAACATTGCAACATTGCCTGGCCAGAACTTATATATCTAAAACAGAGAGAAAAGCTCTAGAAGTTATTTAGCTGATTTTGACAGTTTTCCCTTCATGTTGGCTCTGCTGCAGAATCTTTCAGTTTACCATTTTCTCTCTCTTTTCTCAACACATTTTTCCATATGATCTTTCTTTCAGCTTTGTGTGTTTTG
Source organism: Gastrophryne carolinensis (assembly GCA_027917425.1). Classification (NCBI taxonomy): domain Eukaryota; kingdom Metazoa; phylum Chordata; class Amphibia; order Anura; family Microhylidae; genus Gastrophryne; species Gastrophryne carolinensis. Next base: position 10,232,355 of record CM051243.1, read on the forward strand.
AGCAAAGCCCAACCCAGGATTTTCACTGGAGTTTTGTTTTGTGCCCCTAGGGGCATCCCTGATATGTGAAATCCCCAAGTTCGCCTGTGAAAATGTACCTTTCCCTGTCCCACAGCGCACGTGCGGGCTCTCATCCAATCAGCGCTGTTTGCGCGCAGATGGGGAGCCTGAGCAGTAACCTTCCTGGCCGCCCGGCCTGTCTAAATGACTATCTGCGTGAGCGCACCAGAGAAATGGGGGGATCTGTGGTTATCCAGGGGTCGTTTCACACAGTGGGGCATCCCGATTTAGAATGCCCAAGGGGGAAGGTCAATGGCCGGGTCTTATAGACTTCAGGGTCGGCCACTCAGGGTTTTGTTCCACTTTAATACCTTTAGATTTTCCTGCACAGTTATTCAAAGAAGAATTTCAGTCGTTTTCAGTCAGTTTAGTTTATTTTGTATAGATTTTACACATTTGAGTCACCTGGTCTCATAACAAAAGCAGCACCTCACACACACACACAGCCGTTACCACTGATTACAGTGTCAGCCTCTGAGGTAAAGTGTTGCTAGGAGACCAGTGGGCCAAATGAAGCAGCTCACTAAATACAACCCAGCAGATCCCCCTATTCAGCAAATGACTGAGCCATTGTCATTATACAATTTAAAAGAAAGGCAGATATTTTTTCCTTTTTCTATCGCCAGATTATTTATACACATGTTAGAAGCTATTGTGTGGCTATTTAATTATTTATCTTTTTTAATGCGATACTGCTCCTTTAATGGTATCCCATGGATCTGCCAGTGGCCTGCAAGGAGGAAGTGCCGCTGGGTTTCCTGACCCCTTGCATTGTGGGCAGCAACTGAAATTTATCAGTTACATTTTAGAGGGTCATCTATTTGTTAAAGTGGGGCGAATTTTGGGAACTGCTTCTGGATACCTGTGTAGTGAGCTTAATCCACACACAAGTAAAATGGCTTGCAAAAGTATTCCCCCCCCCCCTTCGGTTTTAATTTGTTACATTCCATTTTTTTTTTGTTTCTTTTTTATCTGAAATGTGTGTGATATCTTATTTGGTGAAATAAAAAAAAATATATCCAGATAAAAAAAAATTAAAATGAGCATGTGCATATGTATTCATCCCTTTACTACGCCACTTTACGAAGTCCCTAAGTCATATGCTTAGTGAAATGAAGTCCACCTGTGTGCAGTCTAAGGGCCTTATTCATGAAGGGATAGCGTCAGGTAGTGGCTTAATGAGAGGTAGCGACAGATAGCGACTGGTGAACATGGCACGCAATTACACATAGCGACTGGGATAACGCCATGTAGTGTCTGATTCATCATTTTCCCAGCCTCGGTGAACAGTGCCAGCGTTCAGCCTTACACAGCGCCAGGTATGACCTCTCGCTACCTGTCGCTCTGCCTTTCCTTCTCTTTAAACTGTGTTTTGTTTTTTTTTTTGTTTTTTTTTTAATCGCAAATAATTCTGTGACCTCTCCTGGCATTGAATAAACAGTTTTTTTCACATTTTTTTTGTTATATATTTCTTCAGAAATGACATAACAGATCTGCCATTAAAGTGTTCATGTTACAATGTTGTTACAATGTAATTCCATATGTTTTTCGCTTTGTTACTAGTGGAAAGATGCTGAAAAACAGACTTTAATCACACAGCCTCCTGCGCTCTGGGCTTCAGAGAAGCATTTTTTAGCGCCAGAGATTTGTGAGGCTGTTTTTTGCTGAATATGGTGTGAGTCGGTCGCTATGAGCAGTCGCTAACATGCGCTCCCATACAGCGCTGTACTGGCCAAATAGCGACTCCTCACAATGTATTCAACATTACTGGACAGCGACTGAGTCGCTATGAAGTAGTGACCCACGGCTGAGCACAGTGACTACTAGCGGGCGCTCTGAAAATGGCTGCTACAGACGCTCATCTGTCGCTACCTGGCGTTAGTGATGAATCAGCCTGCCCGTTTCACATGGTCTGTCATTATGTACACACCATTTCTGAAGGTCCCCAGCGGCTGCAACACTATTAACCCTTTAAGTGGCAACTATGTAGCATCTCCAACTTTTAAGCACTTTCCTCCTGCCTAGAAAATATGCTCCCCTCCATCCTTGATCTAGCGCTGATGGTCTCCTTATCCCCTGGGGTGCCTCCAATTCTCAATGTTATTCAGCAGGGCAGAGTATGTATTCCCCGTGCACCGGCTTCTGGCATCTCAATGCTCGCCACAGGGAGGGTCCTTTTTATAGGGCGAGTGATATGACGTCATCTCACTTTCCCAGGATGAAAGGCCGCTTCCAGCAGTGGGAGAAGCAAAAGCTGGTAGCCATCGATGGAGCCCGATGTGGGGCAGGGGACTCCGATCCCGTGGCCAACTTCCCCCCAGTCATTTCCGGCTGTCAGTTGCAGCGGCGCAAAGCATCAGGTTCGGCAATGGAAGTAGGTAAGTAAAATAAATGAGATTTTGGCTGTGTGTGTTCTTTTTGCAATAAAACCCAGTGCAAACTAGTAAAGGGTCAATGAGATTTCTGTGCCAGTTCACAGGGCAGGCAGATCACTTGTGGCAAGCCTGTGACTTGCCATAACCCCCCTGCACCCCTCTACCTGCACCCCCAAAGCCCAGTGTGGTCGAGTAAGAAACGGCACATTGAGCCCGTTTACTCGGATAATGACGATCTGTTTGATGATCTGGGCTCTGTGGAGGAAGGTGAGTTGCCAGATGATTCCTGTTCCACTGCAGATTATTCTGCTGTTGATGACAGTTTGTCTGGTTCTTCCTCGGACGAGGAAGCAAGGTGATTTGTTTAGGCCCGAAAGACAGAGGTGAGTCTTTCCTGAGCAGGCCCATTTTTCTAATATGATTTTCAATAAAATAATTAGGTTGGATCGGGAGCACACCACAAACACAAAAGTTTAATATGCAATTAAAATTGAATTAGGGTATCATACATGTACAATAATAGCAATTCTCCTGATCACATGCATCAGATAAAAGAAGGATACAATGAAAGACTCTGTAGGTATGGGGTTCTGGGTGTCATCAGGAGCGTTTGTTCACCTCAATGTAAAAAAGAAGTAGAAGAGTTAACACTAACCCATATAGTAGAATATAGTGCTCTATACAAAGGTAACCATGCATTACCATAAGGGACTATGGGGTGAATCTGTCACGATCCTGATGAGGGAGCAGGGGATGCAGGCTGGAATACTGAGTCAAGGAGAAAAACATAATATACAAAACAGATCATGTGAAATCTAGTCTCTTCTGGTCAGTATAGTCACTACCATCCGCCCTGCATCATACCAGAGGACACCCATCAATTGTATGCAAAAGAATATACAGGAGTAATCATGAAGCAAATACAGTGATCATAATGGCAAAATATGGACAATATTACCAATCGGTAGCAAGTTAGTCAGTGATCGCAGTACACATGCCAACGTTTCGGAGCCCTCTGCCCCTTTGTCAAGACCTGTGATACCCGAGAATACCTGGCTGGTGCCTCTCTTTCCGTTCCCCCCTGGCCGGCCAGTGTGGCGTTTTCGGGCGCGCTCGTAGAGCGCTGTCCAGAACGTCCCTTCTGGTTCCGGGGTCCCGACTGACGTCACATCCGGCGTCTGGCTGGCAAGTGTAACGCATGCCAGCCAGCGGCGGAAGCGACGTCAGCGCACGGGGCTCCCGTCGCCGGAGGCTGCGCATCGCTGGAGCGTTTCTAAAGTAATGGTATATACAGTAAAGCACACAATATGCCGCAATAGGGAGCGATGGCGCTGGGGGAATTATGCGATCATCCGCTCTTCAGGGGAAGGAGGCACAGCTTGTAACAACGTCTCTGGCACCAGCTTGTTTTCTAAAAAGTACAAAACCAAAGTATTACAAAAACAGAATATATAAAATCATGAACTTAAAAGCAGCGAACACTGCTATTAGCACCCATTTATTGCCAAACATCCTCAAGTGGAAGATATAAGGCTGTATATCTCATAAGCCAAAAGTATAAATGATCAATTAGACCTATATCGCCTGTCACTATATTTGGGGTTTTGCTGAGAGCAAAGGTATATATAAAAAGTGGGAAAAATTGGAGAGAATTAACTATGTGGACATCGTCTGACGCGGGATATATGTGGATGGAAAAAATGGGAAAGCATTAGCCACGTGGCCACCGTCCGACGTTGGATGCCCTTTGCTACTGGTATCCATCCTTTACCAAATCTCATCAAGTGGATTAAATAAGGCTACAAGCCTCACTAGTCAGGGTATGAGTGGTCGGTTGAGTCTATGAAGCCTGACGTCGCTTCTGCCGCTGGCTGGCATGCGTTACACCTGCCAGCCAAACGCCGGATGTGACATCAGTCGGGATCCCGGAAGGGCCTGGATAGGCGGTATCCTTTCCCTGAGGAGCTGGTTCGGCTATGGTCTCGCCCTCCCGAAGTGGATCCCCCTGTGTCGGGGTTGTCCAACACTACTGTTATGCCATCACCTGGTACTGCTTCCTTACGTGACCCGGCTGACAAGCGCATGGATCAGCTGGTCTGCCATGCTTTCACTTTTGCTGGTGCCCTGTTTCGCCCTGTGTATGCTGCGGCAATTGTCTCTCTGGCCATCAGAAAGAAGGTGAGACATCTTGTGGATAGAGCTAAGGCTCGCAAGCGGGCGGAGGAGTATAAAGAACTCAAGGCCTGCTTGGAATTCATTGGTTTTGTTGCCTCTGCCATGGACAATGGAGTCCGGCTCGGTGCCAGGATTTCAGCCCTGCTTGTTTCCCTCCGCCGCTCACTTTGGCTGCGGCAATGGTCGGCTGATCCCGCTGCCAAGAAGTCGCTTACGAGTATCCCCTTTGTGGGGCACCGGCTGTTTGGGGAGCGCCTGGACCTTTTGGTCAAGGGTGGTAGACTCCTTCAGAGACGGAAGCCTGCTCGGTCCTTTCGGAATCCCTCTGCCTATCGCTCCTTTCGGGGAGGAAGAGGCTTTTCATTCTCAGGTGGCCGCAGAGATACCTGGGGTAGAGGTAGGTCCCGCGGCCGACCCAATCCTGCCTAAGGAGCCAAGTCCAAGCCCCCTGCCAAGTCCCCTCAGGCATGAGGGGGCGCCCTCACCCATCCGGGTGGGGGGCCGGCTTCTACTGTTTGCTCAGATTTGGAGACGGCACGTCTCAGATCGGTGGATTCAGGAGGTAGTGTCCTCCGGTTACAAAATAGAGCTGGCAGTCAGGCCACCCACAAAATTTCTTCGGTCTCGGATATCTCAAAACCCATTGAAGGCACAGGGTTTGAGAATGGCCGTGCAACACCTCCTGCGATTAGGTGTGATTTGCCCTGTACCTCGTCAGGAACAGGGTCAATGTTTTTACTCCAACCTGTTTACGGTTCCCAAGAAGGACGGATCGTTACAACCTATCCTGGACCTGAAGGGTCTCAACAGGTTTGTCAGAGTCAGACATTTCTGCATGGAAACCTTACGGTCGGCGGTGAGCTCGCCTCAGTCCGGCGACTTCACGACCACGGTGGACGTCAGGGATGCTTATCTGTACATCCCGATTTTCCTGGGGCATCAGAAGTTCCTGAGGTTTGCTCTGGAGGACCAGCATTACCAGTATGTGGCTTCACCAAGGTGCTGATGGGCATCATGGCCATCCTGAGGAACCAGGGCATTCGTGTGCTGCCTTATCTGGATGACTTGTTGATTGCGGCCCAGTCTCTTCAGCAGGCCGAGAGTGATACCCGGCGGTGTTGTCAACTCTAGAGGCCTTTGGCTGGGTAGTAAATTTCCCAAAGTCTTTTATCACTCCCTCAACAGTAAGGTCCTTCCTGGGCATGATGATAGACACCGCTCAGGTCAAGGTCTTTCTGCCACAGCAGAAGGTGTTGGGTCTCCATACGCAGGCGCAGGCCTTGCTATCTTGTCAACGGCCGTCGATCCGTCTGGGGATGAGATTGGTGGGCCTCATGGTGTCATGCTTCGAGGCAGTGCCCTTCGCCCAATTTCACATGAGACCTCTTCAATTGAACCTGTTGACCGGCTGGGACCGGACGCAGGAATCCCTGGAACAAGGCTTTTCGCTGTCCCCCCTGGCCAGGCAGTCCCTCTTGTGATGGTTGGACTCCAGGAACCTGTTGGTAGGCAAGTCCCTTCTGACTCCTCAATGGGATATAGTTACCACGGATGCGAGTCTGACCGGCTGGGGAGGCGTTTGGCAGACGCAGAAGATCCAGGGTCAGTGGGGTCCGCAGGAGAACCGCTTACCCATAAATCTCTTGGAGCTGAGAGCGATCCGGTTGGTCCCTCTTCGCTTGACTCCCCATTTAAGGGGTCGTGCGATCCAGGTTCGCTCGGACAATCAGACGGGTGTCGCCTACATCAATCACCAGGGCGAGACTCGGACCAAGCAAGCCCTCAAGGAGGTGACCCAGATTCTGACTTGGGCAGAGGAGAATGTTCCAAAATTAGTGTTCAGTGGAACCCCTATGTACACGACCCTACCATGCAGCCGACTTATGTGCAAAAAAAAAAAAGGGAGGGGGAAGCTACTCTGTATGAACGACACCAGGTAGCAAATCAGAGTGGCTGGTTGGGTAATGGGCTCTCTACTACGCAACACCTTATGTACAAAGATTGGGGTGGTTGGGCCCCCCCCTATTTTATTCTAGAGAGCTCAACATCACTCAACCTCACCAGTAAACTGCCTGCTTAGACCAAATTATAAAAACCACAATGTTTTATTAAATACATTAAAAACCTTCTGTACACATGTACATTTATACACACTGGCACGCCAATTAATACAGACATATGCATTACATTAGAAATATGCATAGAATTCATAAATTGTATACAGCATACGATTTTGCGTTGATTTTCCAAAGAAAAGAATCAAGATCAAGAAACCTGGGGCGGACTAGTTTCGCCTGTTCAAGGCTTCCTCAGCGCCCTATTAGACATTCTGTGTATATATAAAAACATAAACCGTATGAATGGATAAATAAATATATACATTGATAATATAATATTGAGGAATCATCACATTTGATCATAGTGAATACCTGGATGAGCCATGGTATGTAAACGCTGCATGTTAATTAATTTTAGGTAATGCCCAAAAAGTATTGATAATAGCCTTAAAGGTGTTTAGGTGAGGAAAGAAGTCCAGATAGATGCAGGAGATAATGGAGCCTAGAACAGACGGTAGAGGACACCAATATTAGTATTATTAGGCAATGAAGAAAGGAATCTATATAAAAATATGACGGCATCTTCTTAGATTAACATATGTGTGGGTGCTTGAGAACTAGAAACAAAACATACCTGTGATGTGTCAGCTCAATAATGCGGCGTGAAGAGGGGTGGACAGCGAGGCTGCACGCCGTGCAGACGCCTTTTAATGTCCGCCCCCTGGCGTGCTCTCTGAAACCACGCCCCCTTCCGGCTTCGCTGTAAACAGAGTCAGCGGTTGCCGGGGGAGCGGGGATGGCATGCAACGTCAAACGCGTCATACTCTTACGACTACAGGCTATAATAGAAAAAGGAATTATTTGTTTATAAGTCAAAAAAGAATACATCAGCCGGGCTTAAATGTATATTGATGGTTGCCATTATAATTTTAGAGCCGTGCTCCAAAAAGAAGGCTCTTGCGGATCATGGTGCCCTGCTGGCACGAAGTATCCTGCACCTACATCTTCCTTTTATCCTAGCAATAGGGGACAATAAAAAGCCAATTCCTAAACCAATTAAATATTCAACTGTGGCATGACACAAAAGGATCCAAGTATATCTCCGCAATCTCTCTGCACAGGACTCCACCCGATTTGATTATTTGAAAAAAAAATTCAATATTAGAATGACCAAAGCCCAAATTATTCCAAATTATTCCTAATGCCAATTTCGGCATTATTAATGCTTCATGAGCCATCCAGGCTACTTTATGAGAGAGCCATAAACACACATTTTTTTATATAAAGCACCTAAAGTGAAAAAGAGTATTCCTGAACAAGAATACGTAAATAAAGTAAATTAAAATAAAAATGAAAATAAAAAATAAATAATAAAATATTAAAAAAATAATAATAATAATTTGGTCTAAGCAGGCTGTTTACAGTTGAGGTTGAGTGATGTTGAGCTCTCTAGAATAAAATAGGGGGGACAAACCACCCCAATCTTTGTACAGAGGAGAATGTTCCCTGCATCTCGGCGGTCTACATTACATAGTAACATAGTAACATAGTATGTAAGGCTGAATAAAGACTTTAGTCCATCCAGTTCAGCCTGTTTAACTCCTTCCAGTGGTCTACTAGCCATAGCCGGAAATGTTATTACATGCCAGGAAGGCATCAAGGCCACTTTTGAACATTTTTACTGTATCCCTCATTACTACCTCCTCTGGCAGCGAGTTCCATAGTCTCACTGCTCTTACAGAGAAGAATCCCCTCCTATATCGGTGGAGAAAGCACCTTTCCTCTAACCTTAGTGGATGCCCCCGGGTTATGGTTACACTCCGGGGTATAAATAGATTGTGGGACAGATCCTTGTATTGACCCCGAATATATTTATACATAGTTATTAGATCACCCCTCAATCGTCTTTTTTCTAGACTAAATAAGCCTAACTTGGACAATCTTTCCGGGTACTCTAGCCCCCGCACTCCTTTTATTAACTTTGTTGCCCTTCTTTGAACGCGCTCCAGTTCTGATATGTCCTTCTTAAAGTGGACCAACACCCAGGATTTTGACTATCCTGGGTGTTGGTCCACTTAGGTGGGGCACCCCGATTGGGGGTGCCCCACTGTCTGAAACCCCCCCGATCGCCGCAAAAACTCACCTCTCCCCGCTCCCACGTGACCTCGTCCGGCCAATGACAGCGCTCAGAGCAGCTCTGGTATGCGCGTCCAAAGCTGCTTGGACGCGCATACCAGAGCGCTGTCATTGGCTGCGTCTCTCGCTTCCCTCTAACAGGGAGCGCTCCTGCGCCGGCCATTCACAAAACGGCCGGCGCGGGAGCGCGCCCTGCTAGAGGGAAGCGAGAGACGCGGCCGCGTCTCGCGCATGCGCCGTTGGATCGCAGGTAAGGTGAGGATTGTGGGCCTCCTGGGGGGTTCCTCCCCGCGGGACATCCCGATTTCGGATGCCCCGCGGGGAGGGATCTGATCGGTCCGGGAATCTTATAGATTTCCGGGCCGATCCCCCCTGGGTGTTGGTCCACTTTAAGCACAGGTGCCCAGAACTGTACACAGTATTCCATATGGGGTCTGACCAGTGACTTGTACAGGGGTAAAATGATGCTCTGGTCATGAGCACCTATGCCCCTCTATGCCCCTCCTGATGCACCCCATGATCCTGTTTGCTTTGGCAGCAGCTGCCTGGCATTGATTACTACAGTTGAGCTTATTGTCAACTAAAACCCCTAGGCCCTTTTCCATTGTTGTATTACCAAGTGTTTCTTTATTTAGTGTGTAATCATGACACAGATTTCTCCTTCCCATGTGCATAACCTTACATTTATCTGTGTTAAACTTCATTTGCCATTTAACTGCCCATGCTTCCAATTTATCTAAATCTGTTTGTAGTTGCCTGTTGTCCTCCTTTGTTTTAATTACTTTACTCAGCTTAGTATCATCTGCAAAGATTGAGACTTTACTGTTTAATCCATACCCAATGTCATTTATATATATATTGAAGAGAATTGGTCCCAGAACTGACCCTTGTGGTACTCCACTAGTAACAGTGACCCAATCTGAGTGTGTACCATTGATAACCACCATCTGCTTCTGATCATTAAGCCAATTTCCCACCCATCTGCACACGTTTTCCCCTAGTCCAAGCATTCTCATCTTTTGTACCAGCCTTTTATGTGGCACAGTATCAAATGCTTTAGAAAAGTCAAGATATATGATATCCAATGACTCCCCCTGATCCAATCTTGAACTTACCTCCTCATAAAAGCTGATTAGGTTTGTCTGGCAGGAGCGATTCCTCATAAATCCATGCTGATATGGAGTAATAAGGTCATTTTCCCCAAGGTGCTCCAGGATAGTATCCCTTAAGAAACCTTCAAACAGCTTGCCCACCACAGATGTTAAGCTTACCGGTCTGTAGTTCCCAGGATTCCCCCTAGATCCCTTTTTGAATATTGGCACCACATTTGCCAAGCGCCAATCCATCGGAACAAACCCTGTAGTTCTGGAATCCACAAATATTAGAAATAACGGCTTGTCTATTACTGTACATAACTCCCTTAAAACACGAGGATGTATGTCATCTGGTCCCGGTGATTTATCGATTTTCATCTGCTTGAGACGGTGCCGGACTTCTTCCTTGGTTAGACCAGTGACATTTAATGGAGGGTTTCGGTTATTCCCCTGCATTTCACTCGGCATGTCAAATTCTTTTATGAATATAGAAGCAAAGAAGTTGTTAAGCAAATTAGCTTTCTCCTCATTTCCCTCTATAGGGGTCCCCTCCTTGCTTTTCAGGGGGCCCACACCCTCAGGTTTGTACCTTTTACGGTTTATGTAGCTAAAGAATAATTTGGGGTTAGTTTTACTCTCTTTCGCGACCAGTCTTTCTGTCTCCAGCTTAGCTGCCCTTATGTGTTGTTTACATTGTTTATTTTCTTCTTTATAGTTTTTTAACGCTCCCGCTGTCCCTTCCTGCTTTAAACGTTTAAATGCCTTTTGTTTGTTGTTTATTGCCCCCTTAACCTTTTTATTTAGCCACATCGGTTTACATGTGTGTCTAATAGTTTTATTCCTGTAAGGTATATATCTGTCACACTGAAAATTAAGTATTCCTTTGAAAGTATCCCATTTAGCGTCCATGCTTTTGTTTTTAAGGACATTTTCCCAGTCAATGCAGTGTAGGGCATCTCTAAGTTGGTCAAACTTTGCCTTTTTGAAGTCCCGCGTTTTTGTGACTCCTTGATAAGGCACCCTAGTGACTGCTAAGTGGAAATTAATGATATTATGATCACTGCTTCCAAGGTGTCCCCCAACCTGTACCTTTATTACTTTGTCTGGTACATTGGTTAGTATTAGGTACAATATGGCTTTCCCCCTTGTTGGAGCTTGTACTTGTTGGGAAAGGTAGCCATCTTTTGTTTTAGATAAAAAACTATTACTTTTCTGCGAAACACATGTTTCAGCATCCCAGTCTATATCTGGGTAGTTAAAGTCCCCCATAATCACTACCTCATTTATTTTAGCGGCTATATCTATTTGCCTTAGCATCATATTTTCTATGGATTCGGATATATCTGGAGGTTTATAGCAAACCCCCATCAGTATTTTATTTTTGTTTCTCCCTCCATGTATTTCTACCCATACCGACTCCACATGGTCATTCCCCTCACATATATCCTTCCGCAGAGCAGGCTGTAGAGAGGATTTTACAATTAAGCAGACTCCACCCCCTTTGCGTTTGTTACGGTCCCTCCTAAACACACAGTATCCCTGTAAATTTACTGCCCAGTCATAGCTTTCATCCAGCCAGGTCACTGTTAACCCCACTATATCATATTTTTCTTCTGTTATTATCAGTTCTAGTTCATCCATTTTATTAGTCAAGCTTCTAGCATTTGTAAGCATGCATTTCGAATGCTTATGACAATTTTGATAATTTTGTATATTGCACTTATTCCTGCTAGATGTGCTAAACCCTCCCCCCTCTCCACCCCCAGTTTCATGTCTACACCCACTGTCACTTTCTTTCCTAACTTCCCCTTTGTAATAGCTTTTACCCTCCCCCCCAATGCTCAGTTTAAACACTCCTCTAACCTTTTAGCCATCCTCTCCCCCAGAACAGATGCACCCTCCCCATTGAGGTGCAACCCATCCCTGCAAAAGAACCTGTAGCCCACTGTGAAGTCGGCCCAGTTCTCTAAGAACCCAAACCCCTCCTTTTTACTCCAATTTTTGAGCCACCTGTTTACATCTCTAATCTCCCGCTGCCTCTCTGGTGTGGCTCTTGGTACTGGTAGTATTTCTGAGAATACTACAGTTGAGGTCCTTGCCTTAAGCTTACGGCCTAAGTCCCTGAAATCATTTTTTAGGACCTTCCACCTACTTCTTCCTATGTCATTAGTGCCAGTATGCACCATGACCGCTGGGTTCACGCCAGCCCCTCCCAACAATCTGTCAGCCCGCTCCGCTACATGCCGTACTCTTGCCCCAGGAAGGCAACACACTGTTCGGCAATCCCGGTCTTTGTGACAGATTGCCCTGTCTGTTCCCCTAATAATGGAGTCACCCACTACCAGCACCTGTCTTGCCTGCCCTGTTCTCCCATTTCCCCTCCCTTCCTTACTGGAGCCGACAGATGTGTCTTGCTGCAGCTCTGCCATTCCTGAGCTAACATCCTCCTCATCTGCCAACCGGGCAAACTTGTTTGGAGGTGCCTGTTCAGGGCTAGCCTCCCTGTAACTTTTACATGGGTCAGGGTCAGGGGAGGGTGGTAGTATGGGGGGAGAGGAAAAGCAGGAAAATGAGGCAGCTAGCTGGATAACAGTTAGAAGGGGGGGTAGGGGACCCCCCCTTCTAACTGTTATCCAGCTAGCTGCCTCATTTTCCTGCTTTTCCTCTCCCCCCATACTACCACCCTCCCCTGACCCTGACCCATGTAGTGCCAGATCAGTGAGATCCAGACTCTTTTGCATGATAACAATTTCTCTCAGTGTTGCCAATCGCTTATTTAGATCGTGAATCACGGCTTCCAAATCAGAGATTCGCAGGCATCCGGGGCATATATATTCACCATCGACCGATTGATCAAGAAGTGCATACATAGCACAAGATGTACACTGAACAGCATTGTTAGGCATGGAATCCATTGTATGAATTTGTGGGAACACCAAGTGTAGAATTTACAACACTTAAAATAACAATATGAAATCAAAGGCAGATACTTACAGCTTCCGAACTTCTGCTTGTAACTTCTTCTTTTAACTCCTGCTTTAACTCACCACTTCCAAGCAGCCACTTACAGAGACAGCCAGACATTCCCGGGGTAGAAAACCTGGAGCCAGACTCCCTGAGCAGGAGCGCCTCGCGCCTGGGGGAATGGTCCCTCAGCAACAAGACCATTCACGCTCTGTGTCTCCGCTGGGGTCAGCCGGACGTGGACCTGTTTGCGTCCAGACACAATCACAAGCTCCCAAGGTTCATCTCCCTCTCAAGAGATCCCCTGGCCATTGCCACAGACGCTCTGGCGATTCCCTGGATGGAGTTCAAGTTCCTTTATGCATTCCCTCCGTTTCCGCTTCTGCGAAGAGTGCTGCACAAGATAGCCCAGGAAGGGGTACCAACTATCCTGGTGGCTCCATGCTGGCCGAGAAGGAGTTGGTTTGCGGACATAGTTCAGCTGTCAGTAGATCGCTACATCATGCCCGATGACCCAGGGCTTCTCACACAGGGGTCGCTGGGGCACCCCAATTCACGGACAATCCTGATGGACAAGGGGCTGTCGGCCTCAGTTGTGCATACCATGATTCAAGTACGGAAGAAGTCTTCCTCTATGATATACTACAGAGTTTGACACGCCTACATTGCTTGGTGCGAGTCCAAGAGTCTCACTTGCCGCACATTTTCTATTTTTAGGATTCTGGAGTTTTTACAACATGGCTTAGACTTGGGTCTCCAGCTGAGCACCCTCAAGGGCCAGGTCTCGGCTTTAGCCATCTTCTTCCAGAGATCCATTGCCAACTATAGGTTGATCAAGACCTTTTTCCAGGGAGTCACCCATGTTTGACCACTGTGTAAGTCAGTAATACCGTTGTGGGACTTGAATTTAGCTCTTCAGGGTCCTCCTTTCTAACCTTTGTGCGATACTGCATTGCCTATTTTGACTCTCAAGGTGGTCTTTTTGGTGGCGATCACTTCGGTGCGTCACGTATCAGAGCTGGCCGTGCTTTGTATGAAGCCTTCCTATTTTGAGCGGCATAGGGATAAGGTGGTTTCTCGCTTTAAACCTGATTTTTTGCCTAAGGTCGTTTCTCCCTTTTACCTTAATGAGGAAGTTGTCTTTCTTTGTGTCCAGCACCGACTAATTCTAAGGAAAGGACCCTCCATGCCCTGGATGTGGTCAGAGCCCTTAAGTATTACCTGGTTGTGACTGAATCCTTCAGGAAATCGAATTTGCTTTTTGTCCTAACAGAGGGCTCTGGGAAGGGTTTGCCACCAGCCAAGTCCACTATCAGTAAGTGGATCAGACAGGCGGTGGTGCAAGCATATTCTGCCAAGGGGAAGGAACCCCCTTTTCAGATCACAGCTCATTCTACCAGAGCTATTGGTGCCTCTTGGGCTTTTCAGCACCAGGCATCGGTTGAACAGGTTTGTAAGGCCGCCACTTGGTCTTCAGTTCATACTTTTACAAAGTTTTACAAGGTTGATGTTAGGGCCTCAGCTGACGCTGCTTTTGGCCGAAAGGTGCTTCAGGCGGTAGTGAAATGAACTACATGCTGTTCTGCACTGGGGATCCTGCCCTAATGGACACTGCTTTTGGATGTCCCACATGTCATCACTGGGACGGCCTGGACTGGATATAGGGAAAAATACAATTTTGTGAAACTCACCTGTAGAATTGTTTTTGATTATATCCAGTCCAGGTCTTCCCACACCACCCCTTTTGTTCATTATCTCTTGTTTGCCTGTTATGGTGATTACCATTTTTTATTCATTGGACTTGTATCCTTAAGTCTTTTTAGAGAGAGCACAAGCTGAAGCTATGTGAAGTAACATGGTTTCTTGGGCCTCCCGGCCTGTCCATTTTTTTGTTTACTGCTTTTAAACCACTGGAGAATCATAGAGGGACACCTGCCTTTATAGGAGGCCGGGAGGAGGTACATCTTTTGATCTTGCAGTCGAGCGCCCCCTGGGGGCGGCATACCCACATGTCATCACTGGGACGACCTGGACTGGATATAATTAAAAACAATTCTACAGGTGAGTTTCACAGAATTGTATTTTTCAGTTTGGGGGAGACTCCTGAACAGAAACGAGTGTCTACCGATACATGTGGTATCATAGGAACGGGAGTCTCTCAATACATGTGGTACCGTTGTAATCGGGAGGAATGGGGCTTTTACACGTAATATGGTTTCATAGAAAAACATAAAAACTTTATTTTAAAACAATAATAAACAATAATAATGTATTAATAATATCATCTTTCATTTATTTTACATATTTTACCCAAAAATGCTAACTTCATGTTAAAGCCTAAAAACAATATAATATTTTCCTGGAAATCCCTGCAAGAATCTCGGTTAAACATATATAGAACAAAATGTTGAGAAATGGCTGGCAACAGAGGGTGACAAATTCTCTAGGTAGGCTGGCAGCGACACCACTAACCAAACAACACATGAAGACCAAGGCGATCTCAGAACAAGTCAGGGACAAAGTTGTTGAGAAGTACAAATCAGGGTTGGGTTATAAAAAAATATTAAAATCTCTGATGATCGCCCAAAGCACCATCAAATCCATTATGATGCCATAACAAACCTGCCAAGACCAGCCAATGACGGCAGCACAGAGACCAAAGGTAACCTTGAAATAGCTGCATTAGAGTTCCCAAGCAAAGACTGGAGTATGTGTTCATACAACCACAATAAGCAATACACTCCATACAGCTGGGTTATTGGAAGAGTGGCAAGATAAAAGCCTTTACATACAGGCAAAATTAGGAAAGCTTGGTTTGATGTATGGAGGAAGGTGCTCTGGTCAGATGAGTCCACAATTTAACTTCTTGTCCACCAAGGACAATGCTAAGTATGGTTCAAAAACCAACACATCTCATCATCCCAAGCAGCAGGGACTCGGAAACTGGTCCAGGTCAAGGAGAAGGTGGTCGGTGAAAAATATAGGGAAATTCTTGAGCAAAACCTGTTTCAGTCTGTCATTGATTTGAGACTGGTGGGGAGGTTCCTCTTCCAACAGGACAATGACCATGACCAGACAATGACCAGGACAAAGCATACTGCTAAAGCAACAAGGGAACATTTATTGGCATTGTCTAATCAATGCCCAGACATTAATCCAGTTGAGAACCTGTGGTCCAACTTGAAGATTGCTGTGCAGCAGCAGAAACCATCTAACTTGAAGGAGCTAAAGCAGTTTTGCATTGATGAATGGGCAAATATTTCAGTGGCAAGCTCATAGTGACCTATCCAAAGTGAATTGCAGCTGTTATTGTTATTGTCGCAAAAGGTGCCTCTACTAAGTGTGGACTATTTTGTCCTATTTTAACATATGTTTTTCTTTATTGTGAAACAAACAACAAACTGTAGGCATGTTTTTTTAAATGAAATTATGCAAACTCTCCAAAAAAAATATCAATTTCAATTCCAGGTTGTAAAGTAGAAAACACAATAAATATATATATTTTTTTTTTGGGGGGGGGGGGGCGCAAATACTTTGCAAGCCACTGTAAGTAATATTAATATAATTCCAGAAAATATCCTGCTTCTGTGATGGGACCATTCCACAGGTGATTCGCAGAACATTTCTAGTTTTTTTTTTTTTTAATTAAAAAACTGGTGAGCCTATTCAAATATTTCTGTTATCCACTTTTTTTTTTTTAAACCTTACCTCATTGGAAAATGTTTGCACTTCACTTATAGAACTGCCCCATCGCAGGTGCAGAAAATGTTCTTAAAACAATTAGAACAAAAAGTTGCAATTTGAGTAAAAAAAAGCTCACTCCAAGCAGGTCTCACAGGTATCAAGATACCTGTTCCAAATCTTATGGACCACCATGGACATATGTACATAACCCAGCCTTGCAGAGAGATGGTCCTGGTTTCTAACTCCACCTTGGAATCTGCATAGAGTTTGTATGTTTGGTCTGTGGCGATTTTCTCTCACAACCCACAAACAATTGGATACTGATTTAATTGTATTTTTAAGTAAAATGATTTCACAAAAGCGCTTACAATTTAATTAAACTGATCTGATTTAAAAAACCCGACCTGTAGCCACAATCCTCCCCTTCAAAAGACAGTTAATATTACATAGTATTACATAAGGCTATTGGCTATTATGTTAAAGATTATTGGCCTGATGCAGAGCCTCCCCCGATCTGACCTTATTTTGTTCTGTTTCTCTGAAGTCCCGTTTTCCTTCCGTTTGTCTCGGGGTTCAAATGTGATTCAGAGCCGCCGTCGGGAGAGCTCCGTTACTGATCCGTTTATGTATCTTCATTCGGGAAGTGTTTTTTCCCCTCTCGGGTGCTTTCCGTGTGGTCGTGGGTTCCGTTGCCGTTCACACGGATGATCCGTTTTTGGGTCCATTTTAATGCGTTTCCAAACGTACCTTCTTGCCATCTGTTTCCGTTTTCACCCCGATTCCGATTTTTCCATGTATACTTAAATTGCCATGGATTTCCTGTGGACAATCTAGGTCCACGCAAGCGCACATCCCTAGTCCACCCTCAAGCTTTCCTCATACATCAAACCAACACCAAAACTTACCTTAAACTACCTACCTTATTCTGTTCTCCTTCTTCTTTTTCTTCTTCTTCTTCTTCCCTGTGTTTAATGCTTACCTGAATCTGTTCTCCTTCTTCTTTTTCTTCTTCTTCTTCTTCCCTGTGTTTAATGCTTACCTGAATCTGTTCTCCTTCATCTTTTTCTTCTTCTTCCCTGTGTTTAATGCTTATCTGAATCTGTTCTCCTTCTTCATTTTCTTATTTTCCTTCTTCTTCCTCCTATTCCTTGTCCCATATACTTACCTTTTGGGACATGTAACTGTATGGTTATGTTGTGAGAACGTACCGTGGCAGGAAAGAGAACACACCACAATTTTTTGTTTGTTTTTTTTTACTTACATTTTTTTAAGAAATTGTCAAAGAATTTTTTTAAAAAATTGTAAAATTGTTTTTTTTTTTAAACATTTTAAAGAACAGAACAGGCAGGAGGCTCTTCTTGGTGCTCATTGTTGCCCTTTTCTTTGATCTGTGAATGAAAAACATCATCAGTTTTGCCTTGTAAGTATGTTGTGCTTATCTAGGGGTTTTTTTGGTCCATTTTTAGGGTTAATTTTTTAAGTTTTTAAGTTTTTTCCTTAATGTTTTTTGGACCTGCCATGCTCAAAACAACCAGGCCGCGTAGCTGACGCCTTTGATGCTCACGCACAGGAGAATGCATTTCCAAGTCACAAAGATCAAATAAGGCTGCTAAGACTGCCCGTAAGTGAAGCGTCGACACCCTCGTTAAATTGGGCTGGTTTCAATCGGAAATCAAGGCTCTGAATCAATTAAAAAAACGGAACAATCAACGGCCAGTCCGTTTTCACGGAGTTCAGCCTCTTGCGAGCCGTCAATCGGAAAGGCGCCTGCAGAAACACCTGAGCGCATACACGCACACAAAAAGCAACGTAGCACCCTTTCCTGACCCGATCACAGTCCAAAACCAACGGGAAAACGTACGGGATAGCTGAACGAGGAGGCTCTGCATCAGGCCATATATGAGCGCTAGACAAGGTTCTCATCCAGTTCTACCTAGCAAATAAACGCTGTATGTACATAAATATGCATCTGCTATGGGGCATCGAAGTCCCTGTTAGGGCAGTTCAGGTAACAGGATTGCTCTTTAAACTCTCTCACAAAATCATGATTGCGGCCTCTATGGTAGTACTAGACTAAACCAAGGGAACAGTAGAGAATAATAGACACTTCTGACTTGCTGTCACTAGCCTAGTGACAAGCTCTGGTGGTGGAGAGACCTGGTCCCCACTGCTGGAGGTGAACAACTTCTTCTCAGGACTCAATCGTGAACCCTAAGGCCTGGAATCTAAGTGTCACCCTGGTCTTACCTAGAGCCCTTTGCAAGGGAGTATAGTGACGTGACGGTTTCAGAAACCCCTAGAACTCAAATAAATGTTCTTAGTGCCATAACTTTGCCATATTTGGGTTCATTCAATTCAGAATTAGGTGATAGTCTGAAAAATCTTATTTCTGGCCTGGTTCTGACAAGATGGTCTGTGGGGCTCCCAGGCATTTTTAGGGCCCAAAAGGACAACCCTTCCCTCAAGTCCTGGTGGGAGGGGCTTGGGCACTCCATGGTCCCTCCATAAAGACAGACAGCAGCCAAGTGATGACATACTGATCGGGGGGGGGGGCCTTGTTGCATCACAAGGAGTATTTATGTCACATTGTGCCCCCACACATCACATTCAGAAACCTTCAGCCGATTTATTGGACTTTGACCCCACAACTAAGGTTTGGACTTTAGCACATGGATCAGCCCAGCATAGATACCATTTATTTTTACCTGCCATCTTTTATTTTGAACCTGTTTTGCTAGTGGTTTGTTTATAGTATTTTTTTCTTTTATACAGCTTTCTGTGAAATTTCATTTTATTGCTATTCATACTGCGTGGCTTTTCTCTATTGTACTGAAATAGGAAAATATGATTAAATTCATATTTTCTGCACATTAATCTCCAATATTTCTACTAGAGATTAATATTATAAATATTGCAAATACTAATAATTATATCAGCCCAGCGGCCACTAATTTGATTCAAAACAATGGCCGCCGAAGCTCCTCATACATCCAGTGAAATGTCCTAAGAAGAAATACATTCAATACCTTAAAGTGGACCAAAACCCAGGATTTTGACTATCCTGGGTTTTGGTCCTTTCCCTGCGGGCACCCCGATTAGGGGTGCCCCGCTGTGTAAAATCCCCCAGGACGCCCGAACGGACTCCCCTCTTCCTGGTCGCACGGCGCGTCTAAGAGCAGCGGCTCTGGCGGCCGCATCCTTCGCTTCTCTCTAGCAGTGCGCATGCCCGCGCCAGGCTTTTGTGAAAGGCCGGCGCGGGCATGCTCCCTGTTAGACAGAGGCGCTGCTCTTAGACGCGCTGTGCGACCAGGAAGAGGTGAGTCAGTTCGGGCGTCCTGGGGGGCTTTACACAGCGGGGCACCCCTGATCGGGGTGCCCTCGGGGAAAGGACCAAAACCCAGGATAGTCAAAACTTTTGACTATCCTGGGTTTTGGTCCACTTTAAATACTTTGCACATACAATCTATTGTGTGAGAAATTATCCACCACACACACAGTAAGATGTATAAATTAAAACAGGTTTAATTTACCAGCACAGTAAATAACCTTCACTAACCCAATATGTTCATGAAGTTTCCCCAGATAGTTATTACAGGGCAGAGTAGCCGAGCGGATCATAGGATGCCCCTTACCCTCTCTAGAGGGACAATTCAAGAGCAGAATCTGAACAAAGGCTAAAAAAATAGCTGAGGACCCAACACACCCAGGACATTCTTTCTTCAGACTCTTACCCTCTGGCTGCAGGTACCTGGCGCTTTCAACTAGAACCTCCAAGCACAAAAATAGCTTTTTTCCTTCATCCGTTAGGGCACTGAATAACCTGCACTGAACTTTTACCAGTGATTACTATGTCACTGTGTTACTACTTTGTATTATATGTATTATAGATATTATATGTTATTGTTTATAGCTCTAATGGTGAATCTCCTGCCAAAAAGCATTCCTTGTATGTATCCAGGGCCGTATTTAACATTAGGCAACTCTAGGCCTGTGCCTAGGGCGGGCAGCTGCATAGGGCGGCCTCTCTGCAACAATAAAATGTCCTTTTACTTGGTAAAGCTTCTGGCCGACCGCACCCGATACTGCCCCTCCCCCGAAATTACAATGGGGCCAATTCATATGTTAATACACGTGTAATGATGCCGCCCGCCAGATGCCCCCCTTCCCACAGTACAATGGGGTCTGTTCATATGTTAATGTGCGCGGATAATGTTGCCATCCGTCCGCGCTAATCCTCCCCAGCACTACATAGCAATACAACACATGTGAAGTTGCCGGGCTGCCGCCCCGCCCCTCTCTGCACTGCCTGCCAATAGAGGGGCCCCTGTACCTCCCACTGCCTCTGCAGGGGCGGCTGGGAATCCACACGTCACTCCCAGCATGCTCATCATCAAAGTAGCTTGCCCTTCTAGCAAATATTACTGGACAGTCACGTTGGGCTGCGATGCAGAATTGGCTCCCAGAAGTGTCGAGTAATGGCACCAAGGAAAGGGATTTCCTGGTCAGTTTGCTGTGTGGGGCATTAAAAAAATCATATGCCCCCTGCTGCCAGTTACATTAGGAAAACATTTATTTTTGAGGAGGGCGCAAGTCTGAAAAAGTGCCTAGGGCAGCATAAATTCTAAATACAGCCCTGTATGTATCCTGTACTTACTTGGCGGTCAATAAAGTATTCAGTATTCAGTAGTAAGTTATACATTAGTTACAGTACAATATAGGGAGAGATAGATAGAGATACAAAAGAGGATACTTATGGTTGCTTCATCCTGGTAAGGGGGCCATCCCTTGCCTGACTAACTAATCATGCAGCTTCCTAATCTATTGAACACTAGGGGGACAGAGTCCCACGCATACGTGAGTAGCTGGGAAAGAGATCTAGGTCCACCTGTGGGAGAAAGGGGGTGGACAGAGATATGGTCTTGCATCTCAAAATGCTCCATCAACATCCTGACAGTGGAAACAGCCTATAAGGTAATGCTCCGCTGGTACCTGGTGCCGAGCCGCTTGAGCAGGATGTTTCTGGGGCAGGCTGGGGCATGCTTTAGGGGCTGCAGTGCAGATGGGGACTTTATGCATACTTGGTGGACCTGCCCGATGCTGACCCGCTTTTGGAGTCAGGTGTTCAGGATGGCCAATGGAATCTTCGGATCTAGCATGAAGAGAGATCCCTGGGTGGCCCTTCTGCACTGTAGGCCCCGAGAGTTGTCCAGCAAGCAACATAGACTTTTTGTCTACCTTCTCCTGGCAGCCAAACAGGCCATAGCTAAGGCCTGGGAGAAGCAGTTTACTCCAATCTCAGAGGTGTTGGCCAAGATGAACGGCTTTGTCATCAATGAGAGGTTGTCTAGTATTCTGACCGACTCCCATGGCAAATTCCTCTCTATATGGGAACCCTGGATAAGATTTGCCTGGCCTGGCGAATCTATGCGGGCACTATAATAATCATATGTGGCGTCTGGTGGAGCGCGGGAGTGACAAACCCCCCCTCCCTCTTTCTCTTCCTCCCCTCTTTACACTTTGCCCATCATTTTGGGTCACTTTCCTTTCCCCTCCGCAGTATAATGTTTTTTATAACGATTCCCCTCTGTACAAACACATGGCAGTGTCTGACTAGCCACTGGCGTGCCCCAGTGGACCTAGTATAATAAGCACGAGATAATGGGCGTATGGGCATCGGTGCTGGTCGCGGACACCGTGAGGTTCCGTGGCCCGCACGGACCCGGAAAAGTCCATGGCATAGTATAAATTGCGCTAATGGTAACAAGCACATGTCTCGTGCCTCACCATATTTGCAATCACACTGTAGATTGTTAAAAACTAGCTTGGCTAACTTGCAATACCATGAAAACGTATGTTGCTAGTTTTTTCCTTCTTTCCTCTTCTTTATACCTCCCCTGAGCGGGATGGCAGTATGATGCTGTATGCCTTGTAGAACTGTATCGTTGAAAATTTTCAATAAAAAATATTGAAACGAACACTAGGGGGAGAGGCCAGCATTCCCCGCCTCGTGGGAGTGTCTGACAAGATCTGCCCACATCCGGCCTCTATGAGATTAGATACATATTTCATAAAGCATATAACTCCCACAATATGCATGTTATCATATTATAACCAAGAAATTAATGATCCCCATTAATTTCTTAGTTAAATGAACCTAAACATCAAATCTATATCATACAGAGTCCAATACTATGTGGATTATCAGGCTCTGGACACTATATATATGCCATGTTATGATATCAAATGAAAGGTCTTATAGTCCTGAATAAGACTCTCTCATTAATATAGTCATAACTTAGATTCTTAAGGAGCTACATTACTTCCCAGAAATATCATCTAATGCCCAAGTGTCCAACGTGTATTGAATGTCTGCCTCCAACCTAATTAGGAATTCAAGGATTGCTTTTCAAAAGTAAGTGAGCTGCAGCTAGGTGTGAATATAGTCTATTGTATTTATGGGGCATGGTCTGTTTTCTTATAGACATGGCAGAATACTATTTGTGTTAATTTGAGGGACAGCTGTCCTTTAACATGTACCATTTTGTATGTTTTTCTTAATTAAATATAAAAATCATAATGACGTTCTAGTGCTCTGGATTCAAAAATAAGAAGCCTACGCAGTCATCCCAATTGCCCTTGTAAATCTCGGGTACAGCACTCTGTTCCATCTCAGTTTCACAGTTTCACAGTGACTGTGGGTGAGACAGATTGGTTCAACCAAATTGTAGTTTGAATAGAAGTTGCATGTGATGGCAGCTTCTTCTCACGTGCCACTAACTAGATAACGCCTAGCGTTGTAAGTGGTGCATGTGTGGTGTGATTTGACCAGTTTTATCAGACAAACAATCGAAAGTTCTGATCGTCTCAGTCAGATAGTAAACAGCGACTAGTAGGTTGTTGCACTTCTGGAAGATGCCTAGAAATGATGACTGGCCAGAGTTGCCCAGAATGCTTTATTTCAGTTTCGGTTGACAGACCACAACCGCGAGATGCCTCCAACAGAGCGTTGTTCAAGAAATCATCTATGACAGCGGTTCTCAACCTGTGGGTCGGGACCCCGGCGGGGGTCGAACGACCAAAACACAGGGGGCGCCTAAAGCCATCGGAAAATACATATTTCGGATGGCTTTAACCGTTGAGAAGTTGCGCTACCGTCTGCAGCGGCGCTATTCAGCTGGAACGCACGCCGCTATGGATGCGCGTTCCAAACTGAATGCCTGCGCGCATGCACAGACGTTATTGCATCATCTGTCCGGGGCCTAAGGGGCGGGGGAAGCGGGGGGAACGCTCCACAGTCCATAGCAGCGCATTACGCGTGTCCGGCGCTTGCTGACATCATCAGTGGGCGGACGCAGCAAGCGCCGGAGGACAGAAGCCAAGAGAGCCTGCGAGACGCCTGCTGGTGTAATAACAGTACACACACCATACACACAATACTGTGTAAGTGTAAGGTGCTTTGTGTGTAATCATTACACAGTACACAAAGCAGCTTACACTTACACAAAGCACCAAACATTTACACAGTGTCTTATACTATAAGAGACACTATAAGATGTAGCTCACACTGTTCCCCAATGTATAATTATCTCCCATATCTCCCACTATTTTCCCATATTCTGAATGAGGAAACTGCTGAAATCAGCGCTTTCCGGCATTGAATCCGCCTCCTATTGATTTCATTGTGAGTGCGGCGGATTTTGTGTAAGAGAGCTCCCGAGAATCTCGAGCTACCACACAATCCGCAGCAGCCTCCTATAAATTTCAATAAGAGGCGGAGAAAAGACAGTTTCCGACACATGCTCTGCCATGGTGAAATGTTATTTATTGGAATTAGTAATAAATATTTCTCAACATATAATTAAATATTGTTTTTGTGATTAATCGCTATGTTTAAATTATGTTTGATTTGTAGCAATAAGAATATATAATGCATATCAGGTATTCACATTCCGAACCATAACTGTAGCAAAATTACAGTTTTGAAGTAGCCACCAAAATTATTTTTTGGTTTGGGGTCACGGCAACATGAGGAACTGTATTGCGGGGTCACTGTAACATGAGGAACTGTATTGCGGGGTCACGGCAACATGAGGAACTGTATTGCGGGGTCACTGTAACATGAGGAACTGTATTGCGGGGTCACTGCAACATGAGGAACTGTATTGTGGGGTCACTGCAACATGAGGAACTGTATTGCGGGGTCACTGTAACATGAGGAACTGTATTGCGGGGTCACTGTAACATGAGGAACTGTATTGTGGGGTCACGGTAACATGAGGAACTGTATTGCGGGGTCACGGTAACATGAGGAACTGTATTGCGGGGTCACTGTAACATGAGGAACTGTATTGCGGGGTCACGGTAACATGAGGAACTGTATTGTGGGGTCACTGTAACATGAGGAACTGTATTGCGGGGTCACGGCAACATGAGGAACTGTATTGCGGGGTCACAGCAACATGAGGAACTGTATTGCAGGGTCACTGTAACATGAGGAACTGTATTGCAGGGTCACTGTAACATGAGGAACTGTATTGCGGGGTCACGGCAACATGAGGAACTGTATTGCGGGGTCACTGTAACATGAGGAACTGTATTGCGGGGTCACTGCAACATGATGAACTGTATTGCGGGGTCACTGCAACATGAGGAACTGTATTGCGGGGTCACTGCAACATGAGGAACTGTATTGCGGGGTCACAGCAACATGAGGAACTGTATTGTGGGGTCACTGTAACATGAGGAACTGTATTGCGGGGTCACGGCAACATGAGGAACTGTATTGCGGGGTCACAGCAACATGAGGAACTGTATTGCACGGTCACTGTAACATGAGGAACTGTATTGCGGGGTCACAGCAACATGAGGAACTGTATTGCGGGGTCACGGCAACATGAGGAACTGTATTGCGGGGTCACGGCAACATGAGGAACTGTATTGCGGGGTCACTGCAACATGAGGAACTGTATTGCGGGGTCACGGCAACATGAGGAACTGTATTGCGGGGTCACGGCATTAGAAAGGTTGAGAGCCACTGATCTATGACATCCTCAAAGTATTAACTTGATCCTAAGCGCTTAATATGTGCAGCCCCTCCGATCATTAATAGCTAATGAGGCAAGTTGTTATTATGCGCTGTTGCTTTCACACTGCACAACACAAACTGTCACACTAAACTGCAAAGCCGAGAGATTACCAGTGGGAAAACAGAATAAAGAATACTAGAGATAATTATTTCTCCAGAAACTGAACCTGGAGACTGGACTGGACACCTTCAAGTTGCTTAATTAACGTTATATGCAAATGATAAAATATTTAAGCGTAAATCAATTGCTAATTGGCTTGCTTACAGCATGAAATCTAAAATCAAGCGTCTTCCCATTAAACCTTCTTTCTAACTGATCCCTCAATCTCTCTCATCCCTTTTTTACCTTTCCATCTTGCTCTCATTTCCACATTTTTCTTTTTTTTGCCCACATTCCCTCATTCTTCATTTCCTTGGCTTTCTTTTACACATTCCATACTCCATACTCTTTCTCTCTCTCTTTTCTAAATTACTTTGGTCTTGTTTTCTCTCTCCTTTGTCTACTCCCTTCCTCTTTGTATTCCTCTTTTCCTTCCTCGTCTCTTTCTATTTTCAGCACTCACTTGGATTCTCTTTTTCCATTTCTCTATTGCCTCTTTCTCCCTCCATCTCTCTCTTATCACCTTATCCTTTCACCTTCTCTGTCTTTCACTATTTCCCCTTTCCACCTTCCACATTTTATTAGCTCTAATGTACACAATCCCTTCATCTCACTTGTTACCTACTGTATAGGACTTTCTATTTTTCCATTTCCATTTCCCGCTTTTCTTATCTTTTTTATACACATTCCCTGCGTCTCACTTTCTCCTTTCACCTTCAGTATGACTTTCTCACTCTCCCTGCCCTATTTTCACATTTTCTTACCTCCCTTTTACACTTTCTCTATATCTCGCTTGTCACCTTCTCCTTTCACTTTCTCTATGACTTTCTTTCTTTCCTCATCTCTCTTTCCACATTTCAATTCTTCATGCCTTTCTCTCTTTACCTTCTCTTCTCTCTCTATCCCCCTCTCTCTCTCTCTCTCTTCCAGATTAGGGTTGATTAGGCACTGTAGTTTTTATTTAAAGAAAACACTTTCTCTTTTGTTTTTTCCCTCGGTGCAATTCATTGCCATATTTAGCTGTGCTTTATTTTTAAAAGTTGCACAGTCAAATATGGTGCTGAATTGCACCGAGGGAAGAAATGCTACTGAATTAACACCATTCTCACTTTTTTTTCCTCTTTCCTATCGTACTACAGTCTATGGGCCTTATTTATCACAGGCTAGCGCCAGGTATTGTCTGACGAGCGCCAGGTACCGCCAGCTATCGGTGGCTACCGACTCAAGTACGCCCGGCGGCGGTCACAATGACGCATTTATCAAGCTAAATGAGGCTAGCGCCGGCGAGAGCGACGGCTAGCGCGGGATTCATCATGTAGCCGCCTGGAAAAAAAATTAAAAAAAAAAATTTGTGCAGAATTGATCTTACAGGTCTGATATTAATGTATTCATATTACAAAATGATTCAAAAAACATGTATAATGTTACAATCAAAAAATATGGTTGTTTAGGGGTTAAAAACTAGTTAACACCCATCGCCGCCAGCGCACTGGGGTTTAAACAAGGAATGGACAGCGCCAGCAAATTCGGAGCGTGATTTGTTAATGAATATGAAGCAAGCCGTTCGCTCTGGCCATTCGTTGTCAGGCGCTCACATACAACGCTGAACCTGTGAAACAGCGACCCCCCAGCCCGTATTCAACATTACCGCACACCGACTGAGTCGCTGTCATCAAGCAAACGCCGGCCAAGCACAGCGAATACTGGCTGGCGCTGTA
Organism: Gastrophryne carolinensis; assembly: GCA_027917425.1. Lineage (NCBI taxonomy): Eukaryota > Metazoa > Chordata > Amphibia > Anura > Microhylidae > Gastrophryne > Gastrophryne carolinensis. The sequence continues at coordinate 10,259,803 of CM051243.1, forward strand.
AAAATCACGCTACAGTCACTCATCTGTCGCTACCTGGCGCTATTAATGAATCGGCCTCCCCCTCTTTTTCGCTCTCCTTTTTCTGCTCAATTTGATTTTTCTCTTTTCCTTTCTCATTCTCTCTTTTTTCCCTTGCTTGATCTCTCAGTTTTACATCTGCATCTCTCTGCTAGACTCTAGTTTCTTCTGAAAAGATAACTTTTGATTGAATCCTTAAAGGGATGAACAAATACAGAAGGGGGGCCCCAACTCCCCTACAAAAGGGATAAAACCAGAGACTAACACTGGCACTCTGTTATATGTAGTTCATGATAAGTTTATTTAATGGTCCAAATCACATACGGGGAGGCCGATTAATAGCGCCAGGTAGCGACAGATGAGCGACAGTAGCGTTATTTTCACAGCGCCCGCTAGTAGTCGCTGTGCTTGGCCGTTGTTCGGCTGTTGACAGCGACTCAGTTGGTCTGCGGTAATGTTGAATACGGGGTTAGGAGTCGCTGTTTGACAGGTTCCGCGCTGTATGGGAGCGCATGACAGCGAACGGCCATAGCGAACGGCTCCCAGCATATTCATTAACAAATCACGCTCAAAAAATTCTCGCGCTGTAAAATGCTTGTTTAAACCCCAGAGCGCTGGCGGCGATGTGTTAAAAGTAGTTTTTTAACCCCCAACCATATTTTTAGAAAAAAAATAAAAACATGTTTTTCAAAACATTTTGCAATATGAATACATTAATATCAGACCTGTAATATCAATTCTGCACAAATTTATTTATTTTTTTTTTTTACCTTAAAAAAAAAATCTAACATTGCAGAAGTGGTCACAGAATTTTTGACATTTAAAAAAAAAAAATTAATAGCAATTAATTATGAATATTTAAAGATTGCTCCATTGAAATGCATTGGAGAGCGCCAGGTAGTGAGAGGTCATACCTGTCGCTGTTCAAGGTCGGACGCTGGCGCTGTGGGCTGAGGCTGGAATAATGATGAATGAGTCGCTATCTGGCGCTCTGTCAGTCGCTAAGCAGGATCGGCTTGATAAATGTGTGATTGCGGAGGGGAGCCGGCGTTCTCGTGGCGGTGAGCGTCATTACCGTTCGCTCACCATTCGCTACCTGGCGCTATCCCTTGTTAAATAAGGGCCTTAGACATATTAAAAAGGTTTACTTTAAAAAACATATAACACATATATGCACACTGCCGTCAAAAAATAGAGGGAAAGGGGGGGGGGGGAGTTTATCTTAATGTATGCCAGTGGGGAACTCTAAAAACTATGAAATAATTAATATATACTATATAAATACACAAATACAAAAAAGTGTCAGGTGCTTTCAAAAGTGCATCAAAATCAAGTACAATTGGGCTGAGCCATGTGAATAACACTAAAAATATGAGGTAGGTACAAATCACAAACTAAATACACCACTCAATAACTTACTCGTCCATAAAGTGCTAAGTGCATGCCACCACCGGAACCCCCAAACAAAAGGCCCTGCAACGCGTTTCATGATGTCACGTCACCTCCTCAGGCAGAGTACGCACTTTAAAGTGGCTTGAAACCCAGGGGGGATCGGCCCGGGAATCTATAAGATTCCCGGACCGATCAGATCCCTCCCCGCGGGGCATCTGAAATCGGGATGTCCCGTGGGGAGGAACCCCCCAGGAGGCCCACAAACCTTACCTCAGCCCCGTTCCATCAGTGCATGCGCGAGCCGCGGCCGTGTCTCACGCTTCCCTCTAGCAGGGCGCTCCCTGTTAGAGGCCGGCGCAGGCGCGCTCCCTGTTAGAGGGAAGCGCGAGACGCGGCCTCCAGCGCTCAAAGCGGCCTTGGACGCGCATACCACAGCGGCTCTGAGCGCTGTGATTGGCTGGAGCGGTCACGTGGGAGCGTGGTGAGGTGAGTGTTTCTGGGCTTTCGGGGGGGTTTCAGACAGCGAGGTACCCCCGATCGGGGTGCCCCACTGAAGTGGGCCAAAACCCAGGATAGTCAAAATCCTGGGTTTCGGTCCACTTTAAAGCAAACCTTTTTAATATGTCTTAGTATGTGATTTGGACCATTAAATAAACTTATCATGAACTACATATAACAGAGTGCCAGTGTTAGTCTCTGGTTTTATCCCTTTTGTAGGGGAGTTGGGGCCCCCCTTCTGTATTTGTATTACCTTTTTGGGTTATACCAGAGCAGGGCACCTGTGCATTATAGTATTTACTATATGGTGCCGTCTATTCCTTTTGTTGGTTAAACACTTAAAGGGATGAAGGCAAACTTAAAGGGGCTGTCCCAGCAAAACAAAAAAAAACTAAATACACACCATTAGCTCAGTGCAGCTGATTTATCCTAGGTTGGTAGGAGATGCAGCACTCTGCTAATCCCTGCTGGACCATGCTCCTCCCCGATCATAGCTGCCTCCTTGCATCATTCACAGTGATTGGCTGCTTCAATCATTTCATTAATACCCAGCTGGATCGGCCCTGGAATCTATAAGATCCATCCAAAATCAGGAAAGCCCCGCTGTGTGAAACCCCCCAGTCAAAATCCTGGGTTTTGGTCCACTTTAAATCCTTGAACCTTGCACCTTATACTTTGTGTGTGACTCGGACATTGGATGTCTTCTTCATTCCCTTTTCGGATTGACCTCTGCTTTGGTCATTGACTCTAAACCTGTGCTGCCAGTCCTTTGACCTTTGCCTGGATTTGAACCCTGCTCCATTGCTAACTGTCCTATGAACTTAAAGAGGAACATTTAATGTATTGGGGAGTTATTAAAAGCTCCCCAAACTTGGCTCGCCCCCAGGGCCGGATTAAGAGCATCCCGGGCCTGGTGCTGTAGATTTTGACGGGCCTATTTATTGAAGTATATAAAATGAAAACGCAACACAAAGCAATTTTGTTTAAGACAAAGGGCATTTGTCACATGTCTAATGTGCATTAAATTACCAGGATAGCTGAATACATGTTAGTGTATGAAAAATTTGCATATCTTCATAGAGTTTGTTCTTTAGCTTAAAAAAAAAAAAAAAAAAAAAGAATCAACTCGCTTTTGGGGGGCCCAGAGTGTCAGAGGTGTTGTAGAGGGTTCGCTATGCCCCCAGACTGCAACACCTAGCCGATGTGACGTCACACCCGCAGCTTTTTTGGTTAACACACAGGGCTCTCTAGGGGGCTGAAACACGAGATCTTGTAGATTCCAGGACTGCCGCTGGTGGGTTTTGTTCCACTTTAAAGTGGATCAAAACCCAGTGCGATTCAATCCCCCGGGGGCATCCAAAATCGGGAAGTGTGAAACCATACACTCACCTTGTTTCATGGTCTAACAGCACATGTGTGAGCAGCATCCCTGCTATCCCTCTAGCAGGGCGCGTGCCTGCGCAAGACATTTGTGAATGCCCGGCGTGGGCGTGCTCCCTGTTAGAGGAAAGCGGGGGATGTGGCCGCCAGCGCGCTCAGAGCCGCTGGCCTTAGACAGCGTGATGTCAGCGGCTCCAAGCGCTCTGATTGGACGAGCGCCCGCACCAGAGGACCGGGAAGAGGCGAGTTGCGCTTGGCATCTCTGATTGGGGTGCCCTGGAGGAAAGGACCAAAACCTAGTATAGTCAAATCCTGGGTTTTGGTCCACTACCCAGAAATTTTACTATGCTAGGTTTTGGTCCAGTTAAAGCAGAACAAAACCCAACAGTGGCCAGCATCTTGCAGTTTTGTTCCGCTTTAAGTAGACCAAAACCCAGGAATTTCACTATCCTGGGTTTTGGTACCTTCTCAGGGGCATACAGATTTGTGATGCCCCGCTCTATGAAACCCCCAGCTCTCTCGAAGACTTAACGTGGACCAAAACCCAGCTGGATCGGCCAGGAATCTATAAGATTCCTGAGCCGATCCATTCCCTCCCCGCGGGGCATCCAAAATTGGGATGCTCCGCTGTGATACCCCCAGGTCGCCCGTTACACTTACCTTAATCCCAGTCCAATGGCTGCATCCCCTCTATCCCTCTAGCAGGACACGTGCCCGCGCCGGCCATTTGTGAATGGCTGGCGCAGGCACGCTCCCTGTTAGACGGAAGTGCGAGATGCGACGGCCAGCGTGCTTGGAGCCGCTGAGCTAAGACATCGCTCAGACGTGCATAGCTCAGTGGCTCAGAGTGTGCTGATTGGACGAGCGGCCGTGCATGCGCCCTAGGACCGCGGTGAGGTAAGTTGATGCGGGAGATTTAGGGTTTCACATAGTGGGGCATCCCAAACCCAGGATAGTCCAAACCCCAGGATAGTCAAAATCCTGGGTTTTGGTCCACTTTAACCTTCTTTCATCCCACTGCACATGCACAAGCTCTTGTCCAATCAGCGCTTTATGCCATGCAATTTAATGCACAGCATAGAGCACCATTTGTACAAGAGGTGTAGCACAGGAGAGCGGCCACTTACCTGGTCTCCTGATGTGTGCTGAAGCCTGCGAGACCACGCCCCCCGAACTCCCGCACTCTAACAGAAGACAGGTGGCAGCTGCGAATGGAGGTAGGGCAGGGGATGGGGGGGGGGGCGAGGAGTGGGGTGGGGGTTGCGAGGGGGGGTAGGACGAGGAGTGGGGCGGGGGATGCGATGGGGGGGCAGGGCGAGGAGTGCGGCGGAGGATGCGAGGGGGAGGCAGGGTGAGTAGTGGGGGGATGCAGGTAGAGGATGCGTGCGGCGGGGAGGGGGGTCAGCACGAGGTGGGTGCGCGTGTTCTGGTGCGCCGCTCCTGTCAAAGAAGACAGGTGGCGGCTGCGAGCACGGGGCAGAGCGGGGAGTGGGGCCCCGCCCGCTCGCAGCCGCCGCCTGTCTTCTTTGACAGGAGCGGCGTTCCAGCAGACAGGAGGCGGTGGTGGGGTGGGGAGGGAGGGATAGAGGAGGGTTCTCACTGAACCACCAATGAAGTTTGAAGTTGAAGTTCATCCCGCAGGCTCAACTTTTTTTTTTTTTTTTTACTATTATTCTAATATATTTGCCCTGAGCCCGCCCCGTCTGCAAGCTCCGCCCTAGGCTCTGTAGCGGGCGGCCTATGCGGGCCGCGTATGCAGGCTCCTGGGCCTGTTTTAACATAGGGGCCTGGAGCGGCAGCTCCGTCCGCCCCTACGTTAATCCGGGCCTGCTCGCCCCGCCCCCCTGCCCCTCCGATTTCACATTATGGAAGTTTTGACTTACCTGTCCGGTCCAATTCAATTCAATTTATTGTTCGTCAAGTAAATGGTGAAATGAATAAGGAATTCTTTTTGGCATATACACAGTGCGACAGTAAACAGTTAACTTCAGTTCCAGTAACATAGGAAGGGGAACATAGAAACAGAGATAAACAGACACAGAAAATCTTCTAAAGTGCAAATGATACCGGCTTGAGCCGGGGGCCTATAACTGGGACTATTGTTGAGTATGCGGACAGCCAAAGGAAAGAAACCCTTCCTAGACCTAAAAGTCCTGCAGGCTGGTACCACAAGACGCCGCCCAGATGGTAAGTGCTGGAATAGGGCGTGTCCAGGGTGGGAGGGATCCCGAAGTGTCTTTTCTGCCCAAGTCTTGGTTCTGCGTTCGTGCAGTTCCTGCAGGGATGGTAAGAGGGCTCCAATTATTCTTTCCGCTGTCTTAATTGTTCTCTGGAGTCTACACTTTACTTCACTTTAGTAGATCCCTCAAACCAGACAGAGAAAGAAAAACACAGTACAGAACCAATGACGGCATTGAAGAAGAGCACTAGCAACCTTTTCGACAGACCGGCCTTCTTCAGTTGCCTCGGGAAGAAAAGTGTCTGTTGTGCTTTCCTCAGTAGAGCCGTGGTGTTCCTTTCCCAGCTGAGGTTGTTGGAGATGGTCACACCCAGAAATTTTGTCTCACTTCCTCTTTTGATTTCTACCCTCTTGATGGACAGGGGTGTCATGGGTGCCGGATTCTTCCTGAAGTCCACAACCATCTCTATGGTTTTTGAAGGGTCAATGACTATCATGCGGTCCCGCGCTGTTTCCATCAGGCAGCACCATCTTGCCGTCCCGGCATCCACTGCGCCGCCCCTCAGATCTTGCGCATGTGCAGTATCACTGTATAGGTTGCAATGATACTCGGCACAGAAGAGCGCGAGATCTGAGGAGCAGCGCAAGAGAGGACAGCTAGAGGTAAGGATGGCTAAGCCTTCAGCCTTCACTCTGGGACGGATAATGGGGCAGGGGGATGTAAAGGGTCCAGGAATACTGTCGGATGTCAGCGTTTTAAATAAAGCCGACATCCAAAAGGCAGTGAGGGAGGGAGGAGGGATGTTTACAGGAACATCAGAAAAGGTATTTGTCACCCTCTTTTGCCAGACCATTGTTCACTATTTTGTGCTACATGTGTGTGGTACATTGGTACCACATATGTATTTGTAGACACCCTTTCCTGCCCGGGGGAGTCCCCCAAACTGAAACAGCTCTTCGGGACAACTCTGTCGTGTGCTATGCGCACCTTGCAGTTTTTCAATTAAAACAACCCTTTACTTTTGAAATATCCCCGGCAAACTATATATTCTCTGAAAGTGCACACGTCAAGCTTTCTAGTTGTGGTCACAGTTTTCTGGAAGTAATTCCTCAATTAATTATTTAGTTTCACAGGGTTTCCCTAAAAAAAGAATAAAAAAAGCTGAATCAAAGCCACATTTTCCTTAAAAACAATATGCAAACAAGAAAAAAAAATTAATACTGAAAAAGCAACATCCCCCAAACAGAACAATACCCAACATGCATAGATACTGTCAAGGGAAGAGTTGCCAAACACCCCAAAGTTACGAATGCGCATAACAGTAATGTTACTTGAAAATTTCAGCTCTGCAGACAAAGGCCTCGATTCAATAAAGGTAGAAAAAAATTCTCATGATAGTAAAAGATTCAATTCATGTGAAAAAAGCCTGAGAATGTCACTGTTGCTGAATTACCAGATAAAAAGACAATGAAAGTAAATGGCAATTTTTACTCCTAAGAAAAGTAGAGAAGTGTTTCCTCCTTTCTACACTGTAGTAAAAGCTGCCATTGACTTTCATTGTCTTTTTATCTAGTGATTCAGTAACAGTGACATTCTCAGGCTTTTTTCTCATTAATTGAATTTTTTACTACCATGAGAATTTTTTTCTACCTTTATTGAATCGAGGCCAAAGTGTGCACCTTGCACTTTTTCAACCAAAACAACCCTTTAAATTTGGAATACACCCCCCCACAAACCATATTTCTCTGAAAGTACACACATTAAGCTTTCTAGACCTTATTGTAGTGGCTTCATCTTTATGGAAGTGACCCCTAGAAGAATTCTTTGGTTGCACAGGTTTTACCTAAAAAAATGAATAAAAAAGCAGAATAAACACATTTTCCGAAAAGATTGATATGCAAACAAGAAAAAAACAAGCTAAATCAGAAAGCACAAGGTCCCATGAGCAGAACAATACCCAACATGCATAGCTACTTTTACCCCCTTTTAACTGCCAGCCTACTTGAGATTTTGACACCCTCTGTTGACTGGGCATTTTTCACCATTTTGTGTGATGCTTAACTGTGATTTTTGCAGGAATTTCCAAGAAAATTACATGCCGGGGGACCCCATTTTTTTTTAATTGAAGGGTTAAAAACCGTTACAAATCCCCCAAAAAATGGTCCACCCTACCCAGCATAACCAGCATCGGGACCAGATATGGGGCTTGTAGAACAGGGCGCATGGCCCCCCCATCCTGCCAGCTAGAAGCCCAAAAGCCTTATTGCCATGGGTTCTTTTGCCCCCCCCCCCGGGATTGGGGAGGCAGGTAATGGGGGGGCTCAGGGTAAATGGCAAGTCACCTGCTAGCTGCAGGTGACTTGCCAGACCCAGAGCCTTGTGAACTGGTATAGGGGTCTCATGGATCCCTTAGCAGTTCACAAAGGGTTAACAGTAAAAAAACACACCACACATAGAGTAAAAAAAAAATTCTTTACTCACCTACGATTGTCAGCTCCTCTGTCCCTCGCAGATCGGATGACCGATGCTGTGATCGCTGGAGGGGGGAGGCAGGGGATCAAAGGATCCTCTGCCCCTCTCCTCCTCTGGCCGGCAATCATCGAATCTGACAACTAAGGGGAGCGGCTACTCAAGATGGCGGCATCCATGGAAGAAGCAGGGGGAGAGGCCCCATTGGGCTCTCTGCTCTCTCCTGAAGCCAGAAGAGCTGGGGGGTGATCGGAAGCCCCCTTGGTGAAGATGAGACCCGCCAGGAGCGATTACGCACATGTAATGCCGGCGGCTGCTGAAGCGGGGGTCCTATTCCGGGCACTCTCCTGCAACCGGAGGGGCCTAGGGGCGGGGGATCGAACCCCCCCCCCGGTTGAAGAGGAGACCCGTTGGTTCAATAGAGGGGTCAGGTGAGCGTCTTTTTTTTGGGGGGGGGCCACTAGCAGGGGGGTATGCCAGGTACGTAAAATTTACGTAGATGGCAGTTATCGACAGGAGAGACAGCTATGTGAATTTTACGTAGCTGGCATTAGAAGGGTTAAAGTTAGTATCAGGTGTACAATTTATGTGTGCTTAGCGGTATCAATTGGATAAACTACAAGAATATGTCTGCACCAATACAGCCACAATTAAATGCGTGTCATTCCCCACATACAAAACATCAAGGATACAAGAATGGATCAAAAACAAATGGGAGGCACTATATGACTAACAAGAATATAAAGTGCTAAAAACATATAAATGTGTATATACAAATACCACACTGTGATTTTAAAAAAGCGCATCCTATATTAAAGTACATCCAAGGGGGCGTGGTCACGCTATGGCCGTGTGAGGACGTGTGCTTTGGGAGCTCTGCGCCTGAATCGTGAAATCCCATAGAAATACCCGTTGGCTAGACCCTATTGTACTCATGTCCAAGCGAAAGAAGTGCAGGTCATCGTCTGGGATCGCCAGATCATCAAAAATACAGCATTTCTTCCCACCGGACGAGGCTGCAGGATCGCGGAGGAAGGGCCGCAATATGGCGCCTGAAGGTGAGCGGCAGGGACGGGACGCCGCGCCTGGAGGAGCTGAGGAGCCTGCCCGCACCCGAGGACAGTGTGAGCGGACCCCGGAGGTACGGAGGGGGATGACGGGGAGCGTGATGCGGGGGTCGGAGGACTCACCGGGTGTCGGCTGGGGAGACCCTCGTGGCGGCGCGCCTGCGGGAGGAGGAGAAGATGGCGGCGCGTCATCGACGGGAGGGGAGACACAGCGAGGGGCTGCTGATGCGGAGCCGAAGACGGCAGAGGCCCCGCCCGAAGTGGAAGCTGAGCGGCGGCTGCAGCCATCGCCTTGCAGAGCGGAGGGCGGACTGACAGAGACCGCTGACAGCAGCGGTGTGCGGCTGACAGGAGGGGAGGCGCCCCAGCCCTCCCAGGCAGGCCATGTGGCCAGAATGTCCCCAGCTGCACTAAGCACGGACGCTCCCCTCATATCCCCCTCGGGAGATGTTGATCACGATCAAGATCATGTACATGAGCTGCCCCATTCATTGCAGCAGGGGCAGAGAGATGATGAGGGCTATGGGCAGTGGCAGTCTCCCCGCAGGAATACATCGCCCCCCCTCCCTGGGTCCCCCAGCTGGTCCTACCCAGATTCTAATAAGAGGACACTCTGCCCTCAGATGAGCAACCCGCCAAGCCCACAGAGTGACCAGGAGTCATGGGCATCGTCCAATGATTGGTCCCGGCTGCCGGGTCCCGGTGGACCCCTCTTCCACACTACTGTGCAGATCCATCCACAACCAACCCTAGCCGAACGGGGTGGACCGCCGGGGACCAGCACCTTGCGACAGGAGCATGTGACAGGGAATAACATCCCGGACGTGGGATCCCCCCCAGGACGCGGCACCACGGCCTCTGGAGCGCCCTCACATGGCGGGGCGATGCGGGAGGCGGGCACTCCTCCACACCCGGGGTTGGGGTTACCGCCAAGCCGGAATCACCAGGTCACAGAGTCACTTTCACCGGGGCCCTGGCCCGGACCACATCCCCTGTCTACGTCTACATCCCCTGTCGCTGCTACTCCCGACCGGGTCCCCTCGGCGCAATACAACCTGGAGGTCCTTCTGAAGCTCTTGCCCTCAAGAAAGGACTTTGAGAACTACACTAATAGAATGGAGTCCCTATTCAGACGGGAGCTTGAGGAGGTAACAAAGTCCGTCTCGGAAGTAGCCGATAGAGTTCAGACTTTGGAGCAGGCACAAACAACAACAGACCAGCGCATAGAAGCCCTTGAAAGAGCGAATGCAACCCTGCAACAATCACAGGCCGACCTTACTCAAAACACCGCCAGAATGATGATCCACCTGGACGATATGGAGAACCGGGGAAGGAGGAACAATATCCGAATTAGAGGACTCCCGGAGACACCAGAAAACAGCCGACTAGAGGAAATTGCCAAACACCTCTTCAACGAGCTCCTGGGGCGCAGGCGAGATGAGCATATCGAAATTGATAGAATACACAGAGCGCCTGGCCAAAACCCGATAGACCCGTCTCGGCCGAGAGATGTAGTATGCCGTGTCCATTATTACAGGATCAAGGAGGAAATCATGAGGAAGGCCTGGGAAAAAGGGCCCCTAAGCTACCAGGGCGCTACAGTTTCTCTACTGCCTGACCTGGCCAGGCGGACCCTCCAGATGCGGCGGATCCTTAAACCTCTGCTGGATAAGATCAAAGAGATGGGCGCCACATACAGATGGGGGCACCCGTTCCATCTAGTGGTTACGAGACGTGGCAGGGTCTTCCTACTACGCTCCCCCTCCCAGCTTCCAGAACTTTTTGGGTTCCTTGACCTCCCGGCTTTTCCCATTGAGAACTGGCTGGCACCAGACTTAGGCGCTGGAGAAACCAGGCCCTTGCGCCCGAGACGCGAAGATGGTGGACCGCGCAGTCCGCGCAGACCAGATAATCGAAGGGGCAGACGCCGGCTCCAGCATATCCAGCGGAATTAGAAATTTTTGATCCTGGGGCTCCGATGGAGTTACGTGCCCATACTTGACATATGTCATTTGATCTTTGCCTCCCTACCCTGGACCAGGGACCATGCCGCGTGAGCCGCACACCGTGTGTCAGGACAGACCGGCGGCTCCTGGGAACACTGGGGCATGCCGCCTCTTTGGATCTTAGTTGCCCTGGCCCCCCGACACACATACACTTGGCCGACCTGGACTTAGGACTGCTGGAACGAAATGACGCGTGGAAGGACCACCTTGGGACTCTCATTCAGTTGCATGACCATGTTCCGGCTACGTTCACATTTTAGTGTTGGGGCTCTGTTGCCCTGTTTCGCCACTTGTGTCTTTCGGGCTAAAATGGAGACTGCTCCACAGCCGGGCGGGTTGATGGCCCCGTTGGTGCGGGTGGCGACCAGGGCACTTGCCACGGACGGTCCTTTTGTTGCTTCTTGTGTTCCCGGGGCTGGGACTTGCGGGGCGGTGAGTCGGGGGCCTGGCTAGGCCCCAGACCTTGCAGCTCACGGGTCGCGGCCAAGCGAAGCAAGAACTAGGTCCATGGTTCACTGTTAATGTTTAATGTTAATGTTCACGGTTGTTGTTAACGGGTTCAGTTTTATCTTGAAAAGAAAGCGCACCTCCCACTTCATGGTCGTAGCTTTCCAACCCCCGGTATAGGCCAGTCTTCTCTCTCCCTTAGTAAGGAGAGTGAAGAACGTAATTGGTTACATTTAGGCAAACCCCGTAAATTCTCTCTGTAACCCTAATACCTTAACCTACCCATCCACCTCGTTATCCTCCACCCCCCCCCCATTTGCCCCGTTCTTATCCCTCACTCCTCCACTAGAATCTTGGCAAGGCCTGTGATACATTGCCCACGATGACGGAGGTGATCATCTGCTCCTTCAATGTAAAGGGGTTCAATGTCCCAGAGAAGAGAACAAAGGTCCTTTACGACCTTCATAAGCAAAAAGTAAAAATAGCATTGTTCCAGGAGACGCACTTCAGGGCGGACCATGTCCCCAAAATCAGCAATAAATTCTACCCATCCTGGATCCACTGCCCCAATCCCGAATCTAAGACCAAAGGGGTATCGGTGGCATTTCATAAATCACTCCCGCATGAAATACTGGGAACTAAGGTGGATCCCTCGGGTCGGTTTCTCTTCATAAAAATCAAGCTCTTTAATAGAATATATACCATTGCAAATGTCTATGCCCCTAATTTGGACCAAAGTGAATTCTGTATTAAGACGCTTAGGCTCCTCGAGGACTTTGCGGAGGGAGTAGTCGTCTTGGGAGGTGATTTTAACATTCCCCTCAACCCACCCATAGACACCTCTTCCGGGAAGTCAGCGGTGTCATTGAACAAACTTAATAAGCTCCGGAGGTCCCTGACAGACCTCCAACTAATCGACACCTGGAGGGCATTAAACGGTGACAGAAGAGACTACTCATTTTTCTCTCATGCAGCAAATTCCTATAGTAGAATTGACTATTTGATGCTCAGTCACCATGCCATGGACTGGGATCCTGGAGCGTGGATAGGCCCGATTCTGTGGTCCGATCACGCCCCAATCTTCCTCTCGCTATGCCTCCCGGGCCCTGCCCCCCCGGGCTGGACATGGCGATTGAACGATAACCTGCTCAATGACGCGACCTGCTCCTCTGCAATAGAGGAAGCGATCGGGCATTTCCTTGAAGACCATAAAAATGACCCCACTCCACCACCCTGCCAGTGGGAAGCCTTGAAGTGCGTTCTCAGAGGGGAGTTTATTAGACATGGCGCCAGGCTTAAACGGGAGAGGGCCTCGCTCATAACTCAGACACGAGACCGAATCCTCACTCTTGAGAAGGAGCATAAGAATAGCCCCACCAATACCGGACTACTGGAGCTCCAAAACGCCAGGGAAAAGCTCCAAAAGTTATACAATCAGTCATACCTGCGGTTCAGGGACAGGGGGAAAGCCCTGTTCTACGAATCGGCCAACAAGTGTGGTCGCCTACTCGCCAGAGCACTACATCCCAGATCAACAGCGACCTACATCCCGGCCCTAAAAAAAAATGATGGCACCCTAGCTCAAACTCCTTTGGCCATAGCCGACACTTTTAGGAGCTTCTACGCCTCTCTGTATAATATCCACAGCCCCCCCGACCCTGCGCCGGGGACGCGTGCATCTCCGGAGGAGATAGCGGCATATATAGAGAGCACCCCGTTGCCCGCTATTTCTGAGGGGGACGTGGAGGCTCTAGAAAGACCCTTCTCAGAGCAGGAGGTTGCTAAGGCTATTAAGGAGTCCCCGACGGGCAAAAGTCCAGGGCCGGATGGCTACTCGACTAAATTCTATAAGCACTTTGGCCCACGTTTAATTCCCCTATTAACAAAAACCTTTAATGCCATAGGGGAACATTGCCTCTTCCCCAAACAGACGCTTGAGGCGACGATTGCAGTTATCCCCAAGCCGGGAAAGGATGCTACTCTGTGTGGGAACTACAGGCCTATTTCCTTGATTAACATAGATATTAAACTCTATGCCAAGATTATCGCAACGAGGTTGCAACCTCTCCTCCCGGAGCTGATCCATTTGGACCAGGTGGGGTTCGTCCCGGGGCGGGAGGCCAGGGACAACACCAACATGCTCCTTGACCTTATATCCTACGCTAGCACTGCCGGCGAACCTGCGTGCCTTCTCTCATGTGATGCGGAGAAGGCATTTGACAGAGTGGATTGGGAGTTCATGAAGGCTACCCTCAGGCAGATCGGTGTTGGTCCTGTCCTCCTCTCCAAAATCCTCGCATTATATGCCTCCCCCTCGGCCAGGGTTAGGGCCAACGGACTCCTCTCAACACCCTTCTCTATCAGTAACGGCACACGCCAGGGATGCCCGCTATCCCCCCTGCTTTACGTTCTTACCATGGAGCACTTGGCCATAGCCATCCGGGCAAACTCAGACATTAAAGGGATCCAAATAGCGGGCCGTCAATATAAAACCTCTTTGTTCGCTGACGATTTGTTGCTACACTTAACATCTGCGCATATCTCCTTTCCCTCGGTGCTGAGTGAGTTCCAGCGGTTTGGGCGGGTGAGCAATTTTAAGGTTAATTACTCCAAATCTGAAGCCCTCAACATTTCTCTCCCAGACCGGGAGGTTAAGCTCCTGGAGAGTAGCTTTCCCTTTAAGTGGAGGTCTAGTGCCATTAAATATCTAGGTGTGCAAATCCCGGCTGACCTCTCTAAATTATACGAGCTCAACTATGTCCCGCTCCTCACCAAAATACTGGCAGACCTTGACTCATACTCAAAGAAGCCAATCTCGTGGTTTGGGAGAATTAACAGTTTAAAGATGGACGTTCTGCCAAAACTCCTATATATCTTCCAGACAGTTCCAATAAGAATACCTCCTAGGTTCTTTTGCAAACTGAAGTCGGCATTCTCCAAATTCGTTTGGGGGGTCGCCAAGCCAAGAATAAGACTCTCCACTCTCTCCAGGGGTAGAAGGGAGGGGGGTGCGGGTCTCCCAGATTTGAAACTCTACCACACGGCCGCAATGCTTCAGCGGATGGTGGACTGGAAGCGCAGGGGAGGGGACAAACTATGGGTGCAGCTCGAGCTATCGCTTTCCCCATTTAACCTTACAGCACTGGCATGGGCGGCCCCCCTTCCTGGGCCCCAGAGGGAGCTTACTCCCTTCTTGGCAAGGCATTTTTTAGAGATCTGGGACCCATTGCAAAGTAAGCTTAAATTGGTGCGCAGACCTGGCCCTCTCACTCCCCTGTTCGACAATCCGGCATTTGAACCGGGAATGCAGGCCAAGAACTTCCTTATCTGGAGCGCCCCGGACAACACATCAATAGGCCACGTAGTAAAATCTGGTGGAGTCCCTTCATTGGCAGACTTGAGGGGCAGTACGGGGGGTAGGCATTTGTCGTGGCTCCTCCACAGGCAGCTTCTTACATTTATAAAGGCTAATAATTTACTAGAGGTGTCCCGGGACCCCCCGACAGAGCTAGAGTCCCTAGTCAGCGGAAAAGAACCACCAACTCGAGTGATATCATTTCTTTACTCACTTTTAAACAAGAAAACTCAATCATCCCCCCCGAAATTTATAGACAAATGGGAAAAAGAACTGGGAACCCAATTTTCGGCCAGTGACCTCACAAAAATGTTCTTGAGCACTCAGAGTATGTCACTGGCAGGCTCCGCCCAGGAGAGGAGCTATAAAGTACTCGCCAGATGGTATAGGTGCCCGGCCGACATTCATCGGTTTGCCGCAGAGCAATCGGATAAATGCTGGAGATGCCAGAGCGAAATTGGTAACATGACTCACATCTGGTGGAGCTGCCCACCTATTAAAGCGCTATGGGACCGGATCTTCTCGATCTACGAGGAGGTCACTGGATCCAAGATAGAAAACACACCTCAGGTGGCGCTCCTCTCCCTTATCCCTGGCCCGGTGTCTGGGATAAAAAAGGGTATCCTGCGACACTTCATATCTGCCATGAGGGCCATTATCCCTAGGAGATGGAAAGCGCAGGTCACACCTACGCTAGTGGACTGGGTTCAAGAACTAGAAGCAATTCGTAGTATGGAGGAGATTATTGCGGATCACAGAGAATCCACAGAGCAATTTTCATTATCTTGGACGTGCTGGCTGGTTTACCGAGATGCTCATCTCCCAGCCTTGCTCCGGTCTGGTGAGCGGTGGAGTGGATCGCCCGGATCGGGTGCGGCTGTTGTCACTCACCCGGTGCCTAATAGTCCTATTGGCACGGGGTAGAATGCGTGCATGCCCGGTTGGAGACGGCTCTCGAGACCTCCGATAATACAGCCCGATAATACAGTCACTGGCCCTCCCTGGCCATACCCCTCCTTACCACACATTAAGCGCTTTGCCCCCCCTATCCTCCCTACCTCCTACCCCTCTGCCCCCTTTCTCTGGTTTTTACCTCCACCATCCCCAACCCACCAGTTTGTTGGAATTTTCAGTTTGCGGGTGGACCCACCTTCTGGAGCATCAGGCTAAGCCACTCTGGTGGTCTCGCCCTGAGGCTCACACAGAGTATCAATCCTGTGTGGAAGTGGGTACACCAATGTTATCTTTGCTCGCATAAACAGTACTAATGTGAATGACAAGAATGTTGTTATCTTAACCTGTATAGTATCTGAATGGGAGCTATCCATCCCCCTTACCCCCCCTTGTCTCTCCGTATTCACCATTTGTATTCCCCTTTTTGTTGTATCTGTATCTGTTGAAAACCAATAAAAACTGATTATACTAAAGTGCATCCAAAGTGCATCAATGCCTAAAAGCAGAGCAGTGCACAGAGCATCATTAGTGTAGAATTTATATAAATATATTTTTTAAATAAATAAATAAAATTAAATAAATATATATTTTTTAGCACTACATATTTTTTATCTACACACGTTCCAGATCCCCCTACACCTCACCCTGTGTTTGTGTTTTGTTGTATGCTTTTAATTTATGTTATTGTGTCTGTTGTGTTGTAGAGTAAGATGTGTACTTGTTGTACATATTGCAGAGCAGTGACTTCCATTTGTTTTTTATCCATTTTTGTATCCTTGTGGAATCAGTTGGGTCCCTCCAGTCCTATAAAAGTATTGCAGGGGGCTCCAGTGAAATTCAGGACATCTCGTAGATTCCAGGACTTGGTGAGCCTGGGATCTCAGTGTCTCTGCTGCTTGGGTTCTACCGGCCTCCAGTACCTGACAGTACAAACCAGCCAGTGACATGAGCTCAGGCAGAGAACCTTCACCCTTTGAGGCCCTGACACAGCAACTGTGTGCCTTATCACAGGTTATTTAAGACCTTCAGGTTAGCCATCTAAGGTATGTTAGACTCCTTCCGGAATGTCCAGCCTCCAGCACCACCTCAAGCTCCTGAATTCGTTCTTGTACCCCCACCTGAGCCTACATCTTGGGTACCTTTACCTGACCTCTTTTCTGGGGAATGCAATAGTTTCAGGTCTTTTCAAGAAAAGCTGTCTTCTTCCATTTAAATTCAGCCCCAGACTAACCCAAATTATTTTGTCACGCTTATCTCACTTCTCATGGTCATTGGAAGTTCAGTCTTGAATTTCGTAGGCACATTCTTTACAATCCTGCAACAATGTATGATCATCCAGAGCACATGTCTTCCACTGGAATAATTTTACATAACTTATGCCAAGGGAGATGCCCCGTACAGGAATACATTTCTGAGTTCTGTTGTCTCTCCGCTGATACCTGACGATATGAGATTTCGTGGGTTAGCATTCCAGATACCCTGGAAAAACGTATCGATTTGGTCACATACATTGACCACAAGGCATCTTGAGAGATCCAGTGCCAGTACCCTTCATGGTTCATTCCCAGCCAGTCAGTCCCTAGCTCTGTTCCTGAGTCAGCAGGAAGGAGTTCTCTCTCCTTGAGGAGAAGCATCGAATAATAGTCAATTCCCTCTGTCTATACCAGACCTGGGCATTGTAAGGCACAGGGGCCGTATACAGCCCTTTGAATGGCTCTGACCGGCCCGGGCTGAGCTGGCTGGTGGAGTCCCTCCGCTTGTGCTGCCTGCGAGGCGCCCGCCCATCCCTCTTTGCAGCAGGTCCGCGACTCCCACACTGTCCACAGGCGATCACTTAAGCAGCAGCCGATCGGCCGCTCAGTTCCTCGGGTCTGGTGTGTTCTCCCTTCCTCACTGAGTGAGGAAGGGAGAACGCACCGACCTGCTGCGAAGAGGGACGGGCGGGCGCCCGACAGTGAAGAAGAGCCCAACCAGGGGAGGAGAAGGTGGTAGGCTCCGGCCATCTTGCCTGGGTGGAGGGGCGGGACTCATAAGTGCCCTGACTGGAAGCCATCCTCGGGCTGCTGCTAAGCTTAAGGGGAAGGAGAGTAAGGGAAGTGGGGCTGCCTTTTCCTCTGCCCAGTGTGGTGGAAGAGTGAGCTGCTGACATCTGTGGGGCGGTATCCTCCCCATTCTGTGGATCCTACCAGTTATTCTGAGCCACCTGCAGGAGCCACTCTGTGAAGCCCGGTGGGACACCCGCCTTCAGGTCAGTTGGCAACCCCCAAACTCCGCCGCTGCTTCTGCCTGTAGAGAAGCCCTCGTTTGCTGGGACGCAAGCAGGCCTCACCAGACACGTTTGCCCCCAGGTCTTACTTTAGCGCAAAGGATGCCAACTGACAGGGCAAAGGCAGATGAACCAAGGGCACACTGAGAGAGGAGTCCAGACTAGCCAGGGTCATACACAGGGTATCAGTCCTTCAAGTGTCTAAGTAAAGGGATTGCGCAGAAGGGTCGACGCTGGGGAGTCAGATGACATACTGGATCCAGAGGGGCAGACAAGCTCAAGGTCAGGTAGGCAGAAGTCAGTCCAGGTGGCAGGCAGAGAATGGTCGGTTGTAGCAGAGGTCGGTAATGGATGAGCTATAGCACAACACAGCGTAGATCCAAAGCAGGAAACACTATCACAGGCAATGCATACAGGAAGCAGCCTGGTTTTATGTGGCAATCGGCCAATCAGTGAAGAAAGCCAGAGTCAGCCAACAAACGTAACCCTCTGAAGTACCTGTGGAAATGCTGGCCCGCAATGACCAGCCAGGCACAACCAGAATGTATTCCAGGGAGACTGCGTGTCTAGAGTTACACCGGGGTGCACAGGGAAACATACAAGTGGAGGATCTGAAAACCTGACACACCCAAGAGAAAGACATAATCATCATTAAAGATTAAATCTGTTGCAAAATCTTTGCAGTTTTCAGTACTTCAGACATTCCATGACCATCTGCTTGCTGGACCTTTGTGTGTCAGAAGACGCTAGATCTAGTTCAGCAACTTTTTTGGTGGCCTAATATTCATCACCATTGTCTTTAATATGTAACTCCTGTGATGTCTGTGCTTGGTCTAAGTCTGTCCCCTCATCCCCCACTGGGTTATTAATGCCCCTGCCTATTCCACATAAACCTTGGGAGAGCATCTCGATGGGTTTTGGAGCTGAAATTCCATTCTTTGTGTAAGGAACTTACCTGGGAGTCTGTCCCGCGGCGCCTCTGTGCGCTCACTGGCAGCCTCTTCCTCCTCCCCGGGAGGCGCACCCGACGGCCGTGTATGTGCTATGTTCCTTTTATGTCCCCCAGCGACGCTGCTCCCAGCGCATTCGCAGGGGGCAGATTTAAAGGGACCAATCTTGGCCCAGGGATCCTCTGCTCTTGGGAGGTCAGGGACTGGACAGCCTGACTGCCAGGGCGGTCCAGTCCCTGGGGTTTCTCCTATCAGGGGTGAGATCGTGTGTTGCCCCAATCAGCACATTCCCCTTCCCATTGGTCAGTCGCCATTTAAATATTTTCCTGCCCGGACCACCAGTGCCCGTTATAGCCATGTACCGACCTTCTGCCTGTCTGACTTCATTTTCTGCTTAACCCCTTGGATACCGCGCTTCTGTGATCACCCGGCCTTGACCCTTGCCAGTCCGGACTACTCTTTGCCTTGCCCCTTGGTTTTGACGTTTACGGACTTTTGTGCATGAACTCCTGTTTTGGGATACCCCGCAGTTCATCCGTCTTTATCGTAAGCCAGTAATCTTTGCGCCAGTAAGTCCTGGGGGCAACCGAGTCTGGAGAGGCATAACCCGTGTCTCCAGCGAGCGGGGGCTTGTCTATAGGCACAAGAGGCGGTGGAGATTGGGGATTGTTGGCTCACGAGAGAAGGGTGTCCAGCGGTCCCTGACACTCTGAAGGTCACACCAGGACAGTCGCACCAGAACAAATTCTGTCAGACAGAGCCAGTCACTTCACCGCTAATTACTGGCCAGGCTTTGAAAGGCCTTTACAAATCTCTTTAACGCATTCTTCTGTCTACCACCCTCAAACTAATGGCCAGACGAAACGTACGACCTCAACACTCGAACAGTAACTGAGGTGTTAATTGTGTCCTATTTATAAGACAACTGAGTTTGGCTATTATCTTTGGTAGAACTTACCTACAACATTAAACACTTCTTCACCAAACTGTCACCTTTATTTGCCAACATGGGTGCCCACCTCAGAATGCTCCCAGACCTGCAATACAAGGTTGAGGTTCCGGACGCTCAGGACCTAGCCTCTCAAATTACAGATATTCACAACCAAGTCAGAATATTGCTGACACTCATCGGTCCCCTAAGTAAAGTTTGGATGTCCATTGTAGTCATATTGTAGGCGAAAAAAACAAACACTGCACTCACCTTTAATCCCCCACAACAATGTTGCTAATCCGCAACAATATCACTTCCTGGACCGCACAATCCAAATCCCACACTGCTTGCACGTCACCACGGTCCATTGCTTGCTTCGATTCAGGCGACCCGGACTGCTCCGTGCCATCTTCACAGGTACCATGACACCCCTCCTCCATTGCTGTGAATGGGGGGAGGCTGTTGCAGAGTGTGAGTGCTGGGTGCAGCTGAGTCAGATCCAGCTAGACATTTGTTGTGTGACAGGAACTGGCTTTACTGGAACATGAGTGCAGTAAGAGAAGGTAACTTTACATTGTGGATAACATAGGCAGGGAAATGAAGTCATTGAGCTCACCCCAATGTACAGGAAACACAACATGCGGTAGATAATGTACAGCAGAAACAACACAAACAGGGGTGGGATTCAGCAAATCCTTCTGTTCTGCAAAACCAGTTGTTAAATTGTAGCAGATCTCAGAACTGAGAAGAACTGGAACAAATAGGTTAGACAATATTGCTTAAGCCAGACCAACAGCCTGGCACAGTTGGAAAAGAAAGGTAGCAGCCATTTTGGAGCTTCCTCTCCTAACTGACATAACTGAAATGTACAGTAACAGGAACCCCAGCATGACTTCCTGTTTGCAGGTGGCCTGCAAGCCCATGAGCGGCCATCTTGTTTTTAAAATTCACCCCAGCAGCTGGTAGAAAAAGGTCATTTTTTTTTTGCCCTGGGGAGGGATGCATATGAGCGCTGTTTATTGCGTTGGTCTGGTTCAGGTCATTTTTCATGTTTATGAGATTGTATAAAAACATTTATTATAAAACTATAAGTGTGTGCAGCACTTGACAACTTTATATATAGGGAACGGTAGTTATTAATTTGAATCCCACCTCTGTACACATAGATATATGTAACAGCGCCACCTACTGTAATACATGTAAATTGTATTAGCCTAGCAATATAGATGCAAATCACACTCAGAGACAAACTGTAAGCAGTTGCACAGTATATCCAACAGGGGCATACCATAGTTCCTGTGACAATAGCGGGGAATGATCCATCAGGTATTGATGGATGCGAGGTGAGGAGGGTGGAGGCGAGTGAATGAGCGGTGCGGGATTCAGGCATTCCAGGAAGTGTCAGCATAGCAAATAGCAGCGATCGCATACGGTGGATTAAAGGTGTAGTGTATGATTTGTTTTCTATTCACAATATGACTTTAAGATCCCTTCCAAGAAATCAGGACCAAAAGACTTAGGCTCTTTCATCATCAATAGTGATGGGCGAACCAAAACCACAAAGTTCATGTTCATACCCAAACCCGAACAAAGACTCCAGCTAGAAGTCTGTGTTCGAGTTTGATGTCCAGCCCATACATGGTAAAGCTGGTTGGTGGGCTGCTGAACACATAAAGCCTGTGATCCACTTCCTTTTGGCGTTGGCGGCGACAGGTCTACAGAAAAATTGCCATCTGGCACTAGATGTGTCATCACTCACGGAAGCCGATGTCCAGCTTTCTGTAGCCCCGGGCCAAATTTGAACACCCCGAACACCACGAGCGCTGAGAGGAAGAGGATCATGGGCTGAAGTGAGTTACAGCAGCTTGCCTATTCCAAGCATCAAGCTGACCTGTGCATTCGCAAAAGGTTGGCTTTAGAACAACGAGCTGAGAAAAGTGCAAGAAACCACGCATGTGCAAAGGACGATTCAGAGACACCATACTCAGCATGCGGCAAGTATATCAGGCATTAGAACAAATGTGAGCATGAGCAGTTTCACAGTCAGCTTGTGCAATACTGCCCCTTGTTCTTTTTTATGGTGTGTAACACCATTGGTGCATGAGCCGTGGGATACTCTGACCCCGGAAATGTGTACAGCTCTGGCCCAGCTTCAGGGGAAAGGGTGCAGGAAATGGCCAAGTACTCTGGAAATGTAGGTCTTCCTTCAGGTTAAGTCAGCTGACAAACTTAGGTGGAGACAAAGTTCCAACAATGAGATGCTCCTCTCTTTATAAGGCACACAGTAACAGAGAACACGATTTCCTCCCTCAAGGCCCCACCATCCTTCTTGGCCCACTCCTCTCATGGTCTCCAGACCCTCTCGGACCTACCCGGTTCTGGGTACTCCGCCGGCCCCTCTCAGGCCCACTCTTGTCCAGTGTCATTCCACCCAGGGATCACTGGCCACTTCTCCATGAGAATGGGCATCAGGTATAGCACCTCCACTGGCCTCCTGCTGGTCTACAGGGTGCCCAGCTTCTCCCGGCCGCCCCCTCGTCACTCTGGTTCTCCTAGGCTTGATTCCCATGCCCAGCACAAGACTTTGGACTACTCTGGACTAAACTATCTCAGCACTTCCTGAGCTCTCCCTCCTATACCTTTAAGGATTGATCAAATAAGGAAGTGGACCATAAAAAAGACATATGTGGCCTTCAGGTTGTTAGACCCCAAGTGCAGGACTTTACATTTCTCCACATTGAACTTCATTTTCCAAGTGGAGCCCAGACGCTCAATGTGTCCAAGTCAGCCTGAAGCTTGTGAACATCTACAATAGACGGCACTGTGCTACATATCTTTGTGTCATCTGCAAAAATACAGACAGTGCCATTAATTCCATCTTCTAGGTCGTTTATAAGCAAGTTGGAGGATGGTAGAAGGATGGTAGGGCTTTGAAGCCTGATGAAGAGAGGTTCTCCGTACTTTAAAGCTGCCAGCCCGACGGCCCCTCTGTTGACACTGGGCAATTCCACGTCCCAGTCTTGGATACCTCAGACAATCTCCAATACGAGGGGGTGCTCAGCTCCAAGTGGGGGGCACCCAAATCCCCCTCTAGAAAAGGGCCTACATTTAATTGAGAAATACTGCCTAACCGCTATGCTGAAACGTTCTAAGAAGCAGATGTACCTGTGTCCTGCCTGAAAGACACAAGACTATTTAACCCTTACACTGAAACATTCTTAGAAAGCGAGAGCTCCTATATTTTCTACAAATCTATGCAAGTTTATTGGCCTGTGAACTGTGTATTTGACCATGACTGGGATTAAAGCATTAAACTTTCTTTTCATGTTCCCACAATAATAAAACAAGCTGATCCTTTCACTTATCTTGCTTGCCATTCCCCATGCTGTGGTCCCATTAACCCTTACCCTCGGCTACCCCACATGTGTGCTGTGACATTACCTGAAGTAAGTCAACACCGGGAGATACTTGGGATTGCAATTGAAGCTGACTGTGATTGCTGCTTGTTAACTTCAATAACTAACAATTCCAGAAGTGCTGGTTTGATTGGAGGGGTTTGATTGGGGCTATTCTGCCACACTGCCTGTTATAGGGTGATTGGTGTGGGGGGATATTGTGCACACTTCCTGTTATGGGGTGATTGGTGTGGGGGGGAGGGATTTGCACACTTCCTGTTATGGGGTGATTGGGGGGGGGGGTTCTGCACACTCTCTGTTATGAGATGATGGGGGATTCTGCTTAATGCCTGCAATGGGGTGATTGTAGAGATGTATAGATATTGGGGATTCTGCATACTTCCTGTTATGGGGTGATTGGGGGATTCTGTCACACTGTCTGTTATGGAGTGATCGGTGTGTGTGTGGGGGGGATTGTGCACACTTCCTGGTATGGGGTGATTGGGGGATTCTACAGATTCGTGGGATTCAGAATACTTCCTGTTATGGGGTGATTGTAGGGATGTATAGATTCTGAGGATTCTGCATGGGGTGATTGGGGGTATTCTGCCACACTGCCTGTTATGAGGTGATTGGTGTGTGTGGGGGGTGGGATTGTGCACACTTCCTGTTATGAGATGATTGGGGGATTCTGCATACTGCCTGCAATGGGGTGATTGTAGGGATGTATAGTTTCTGGGGATTCTGCATACTTCCTGTTATGGGGTGATTTGGGGTATTCTGCCACACTGCCTGTTATGGGGTGATTGGTGTGTGTGGGGGGGTGCACACTTCCTGTTATGAGATGATTGGGGGATTCTGCATACTGCCTGCAATGGAGTTATTGTAGGGATGTATAGTTTCTGGGGATTCTGCATACTTCCTGTTATGGGGTGATTGGGGGATTCTGTCACACTGTCTGTTATGGAGTGATTGGTGTGGGGGGATTGTGCACACTTCCTGTTATGGGGCGATTGGGGGATTCTATAGATTCTGGGGATTCAGAATACTTCCTGTTATGGAGTGACTACAGGTGTGGTTGCCGATGATAAGGGCAATTGGATCACAGCATAGGGTGACGGTAAGATGGTACCTCAGCAGACAGATGCTCAACGGCAAGCAGCAGTGGTGAAAGAATCAGCTTATTTTATTGTTGCATGGTAAAGAAAGAGTTAAGGCTTTAATCCACTTCACAGTCAAGTGAACTGTGTGTGTTAAGGATGATTCCCTTGTATGCCCCTCTAGCTTCCCCTTATACAACCTCTGCTCTATACAATGTTGCCTGCAGTTTTCCTCCAAAAACCTAACCAATCCCAGCAGTTTCCTGTTGTTCCTCAAATGTATCTTCTGTCTCCTGACTTATTGTAAAGGGGAAACCCAAGGATTCTAAGGGTCTGATTTAAATTCTCTTTTACATTTATGGTCTTATACTCCCATCTAGTGTTCAAAGTTGGAACAGCAACCACATCTTTTTATTTCAATGGAATTCATCAGACGTTCCTTACCCAATGTTTAAAGTGGACCAAAACCCAGGATATCCACTATCCCGGGTTCTGGTTCTTCCCCCCAGGGCACCCCCTCACTGTGTGAAACCCCTCAGAACACCGGGCTCACTCACCTCTTCTCGACGCAGAAGCAGCCACTCGTGTAATCAGCTTCTCCCGCCGCGCATATTAATGTGCAGCTAGAGAAGCTGAATAAAATCCTAGCCATAGACTCCAGGGTGGATTTGGTCTACTTCAAGCAACCCCAGAAATTTGTGTGGGTTTAATGTAGTGCTGTTTTTTCCTACTACACCTTTTATGGAGTTCTTGGGGGGATTCTGCGCACTGCCTATTATCAGGTTCTTAGGGTGGAGGGGTTCTGTCACACTAGTGGTTATTAGGTTCTTGAGGAAGGTATATTGACACACCATCTGCTTCGGGATATTTATTTCCCTTATTTTCCTGCTCGTAGGTGTATCTTATGGTCAGGTGTGTATTACAGTGTGAAAAATACAGTTAATGTCAGGAAAATCCTACTAGAACAGCTGAACGTTGTATGGGGTTAATTAGAATCACGTTAAACGATGGCAGCTGTGTAATGACTGCTATTTAACAAGAGTTAAAATGTGATTGGCTAATTCTGAACATAGCCACATCCTCAACTATGGGGTAGTGCCGCGTAGCGTCAGGCAGCGCCTGGTGAACGCTTAGCGCTGCACGCAAAACCACATTTATAAAGGCGCCATGTAGCGTCCGATTCATCATTACAGGCAGCTCAGCGTATAGAGCCGGCGCTCTAGCTTTAGGAGCGCCAGATATTACCTGTCGCTACCTGTCGCTCTCCCATACATTTTAATGGACGTTTCTTTTCTTCTGTTTAAACAGGTTTTTTTGTTTTATTTTATTTTTTCTCAAATCATTGTGTGACCTCTCCTGGCCCAGAAAAAGTCATTTTTGAAAACATTTTTGATTATTTATATTTTTATGCAGAATTGTCATTACAGGTCTGGCATTAAAGTATTAATGTCACAATGTTACAACAATGTCATTCCATGTGTTTTCGCTTTGTTACTGGTGGATATGTGTTCAAAAACAGACTTTAATCACACAGCGTCTGGCGCTCTATGCTACAGCGACCAGATCCAGAGCGCCGATGCTGTGTGTGTCTGTTTTTTTGTTCAATATGGTGTGAGTCGCTGAGAGTCGGTCGCAATGAGCTGCTGCTACCTATCGCTCCCTGCAACGCTGTACTGGTGTTAGAACGCCAAACATACATCACATTCATCAATGCCGGCCAGGTTACTACAGCGAATGAGACGCTCTGTTACAGCGCCCGATAGCCGATCACAACGTATACTAGCGGTCGCTCTTAGCGCCTCTGTACAGACACTCATCTGCCCATAGCTGGCGCTAGTAATAAATCAGCCTGCGTGTGTCACACTTACGCAACTACATCATTTGAGTTTTATTTTTTTCCCTTCGCTCTAAATTATTTAATATTGTTTTTAATGGTGTTGTATGGATTGTGGGTCACATTGAAGGTGGAAAAAGGTCTGAAAGGATTCTTCTTTTTCTGGTGTTTTTACACCTTAGACACCTGCCATTGTAGCAGGGGTGTGTAGACTTTTTAAACCCACTGTCTCCGCACACAGAGCATTTCATCAGGAGAAAGCAAGCTCCTATTAGAAGAAGGAGCACTGAGCCCGGAGACTGACAACACAGAATACATTTCCATGAATGTCATCCCAGGAGCATCCCGATTTGGGATGCACTGCTATGTGAACTTCGCTTCGCAAACACCCGTCTTTCCAGGTCAGGGCCGGCGTCAGCACCCGGCGAGGTGGGGCAGCTGCCGGGGGCCCCGTCCTCCAGGGGGGCCCACTGACAGGGCCGGCCTTTGGGGTGTGCGACGGTGCTTGACTAGTGGCGGGCTGGGAGGGCACCACCACACACACATAATGTCGGGGTTCCACACAACGGGGCGTCTCGATTTAGATTCCAGGGGAGGAAGTGCTGGGTTTTGTTCTGCTTTTAAGTTGCCCACCCCAGCTGATTTCCTGGAGCATCCCCATCTGTGATACCCTACTGTGTGACACCTCCTGGGATCGCTGGCATACCCACTATACAAGCAATTCCACCCCTGAGTTTTGGTCCGCTTTACAGGGGCATCTCAATTTGGGATGCCTGTTAGTGAAAGAACCCCCCTGGTTTGGCTATTAACTCAAACTGGCAACACAATGCATTCACCAGTTCCAGAAGAGTAATGAACAAAGGGGGGGGGGGGGGGGGGGGTCACACACAGGGGCATCCAAAATCAGGAGGATTTAGATTCGTTTAGACTCCAAGGTCAGGTTTAAAGGGGTTTGGTGCGCTTCAGTAGACCAAAACTAGAGTTTTCTCCCAAATATCATGATCCTTAGGGGACATCCAGATTTGGGACGTCCCTCGGTGATGTGATGCGACTCTTCACCACGAAAGGGGTTCAGTGAGACCATGCGACTAGCGATTCACGGCCGAGCACAGCGACTACTAGCGGGCGCTCTGAAAATGCCGATACAGACGCTCATCTGTCGCTACCTGCCGCTAATGATGAATCAGCCTGCCCATTATTTAATATTTACTATATATTATACCTTATATTATTGGGGCAATTATATAAAACCTTTTTTTTTCATGAATTGCTGGCACATCGTTGCTAATAATTTTGTATAATGTATATCATTTATTAATTCATACTGAGTGCCTGTTTTTGTGGTCCCCACTCCAACCATTTTTGTTTGTATATATGTTTTCTAATCGTGTCTTTTTTATTATACGCTGTATTTTCTTATAGATCTTTAATAAAATCAAAGATTTTTCTATATGTGAGTGCGGCTCACTTTATGGGATTGTATTTTGGGATACATATAGAATCCCAGCTTTAGATTTTCTCTCTCTTGTCGCTGTCGGGAGAAAAGCTTGTCCGCTCCCGCTGCCATCAGGAGAAGAACTGGACACTCTCTCAGCCGGGAGAAAAGCCAGCCACTCCTGGAGCTCAGGTGAAAGGCCGCACTGGGGAGGATTATGGGATACATACTCCTGGCTGTAACAAGCTGATGGCGCAGGATCGAGATGTCCAGGAGCCGGCAGCCTGATAAGGTGAGTAAGGCCCTTATTTAACAAGGGATAGCGCCAGGTAGCGAATGGTGAGCGAACGATAATGACGCTCACCGCCACGAGAACGCCGGCTCCCCTCCGCAATCACACATTTATGAAGGCGATCCTGCTTAGCGACTGACAGAGCGGCAGATAGCGAATCATTCATCATTATTCCAGCCTCACCCCACAGCGCCAGCGAGCGACCTTGAACAGCGACAGGTATGACCTCTCGCTACCTGGCGCTCTCCAATGCATTTCAATGGAGCAATCTTTAAATATTCATAATTAATTGCTATTATTATTTTTTTTAATGTCAAAAATTCTGTGACCACTTCTGCAATGTTAGATATTTTGTGCAGAATTGATATTACAGGTCTGATATTAATGTATTCATATTACAAACTGTTTTGAAAAACATGTTTTTTTTTTTCTAAAAATATGGTTGTTTGGGGGTTAAAAAACTACTTTTAACCCATCGCCGCCAGCGCTCTGGGGTTTAAACAAGCATTTCACAGCACGAGAATTTTGGGAGCGTGATTTGTTAATGAATATGCTGGGAGCCGTTCGCTATGGCCGTTCGCTGTCATGCGCTCCCATACAGCGCGGAACCTGTCAAACAGCGACTCCTAACCCCGTATTCAACATTACCGCACACCGACTGAGTCGCTGTCAACAGCCGAACAACGGCCAAGCACAGCGAATACTAGCGGGCGCTGTGAAAATAACGCTACTGTCGCTCATCTGTCGCTACCTGGCGCTATTAATGAATCAGCCTGCCCGTCATTCATAAGCAAGCAGCGGTTTGCATGCTCATTAATGACCCTTTTTTATTTTTAGGTTTTAAAGTAAAAAAATGTAATTATTTTGGCCTGCTTTAACATTGATGTCCATACCCAAGGGGTCTGATCTTCTCACTTGATGGGGATTAGCGCCATTAATCTTTTTTTTTTTTTGTAAATTCTTACTTTATTAAAGCTTTTACAGTGAATAAGGATACAAGCATGTAGTACAAAAAAGAAAAGAAAAGAGAAAACATCACATCACAAGCAGCACAGTCGTCTAGAGTCACGGCAAGGAACATAACAACGTTATGCTGTGTGGTTTGGGTTCCGCCTAGGGTGCCCTGACCCTTCCACGTCTCCCGGGGTAGTCCCAGAGGTTGGAAAAGTGTGAAAGCACAAATCAACAGCTTGGATTCATGTAATACAAATAAAACAAATAAAAAAATATACTGGTAAGTAAACAAACATGTTTGGTTTGATCTTTGTACAACCGCTATAAAGGATGGGGGGGAAGAAGAGGGGCGAGAGCATAGAGGGATGGAAAGGGGGGTTTTGGATAGGGGGAGCTTAAAGCGGACCAACACCCACGGGCGATCTATAAGATTCCCGGGCAGATCAGATCCCTCCCCGCGGAGCATCCGAAATCGGGATGTCCCGCGGGGTGAAACCCCCCAGGAACCTTTTCCACGTTCCAGCGGCGCATGCGCGTCCACCGCCGCCGCCTCCCGCGCGTCCCTCTAGCAGGGCACCCTCCCGCACCGGCCGTTTGTGAATGGCCGGCGCGGGTGCGCTCCCTGCAAGAGGGACGCGCGGGAGGCGGCGGGGATTGGCTGCAGCGGTCACGTGGGAGCGGGGAGAGGTGAGTTTTCGGGGCTTTCTGGGGGGCTTCACACAGCGGGGCACCCCCGATTGGGGGATTGTATGATTAAGAGCCCGCAGTGGCTTGAAACGCGTCACACAGGAGTTTTTATCTGCTGCATTTAGCCATTAGGAGCGGATTAATATGTATCTACCATATATGGGCTGTTTTCAATTTTTTTAAGCTTCAATATTGAAAGTTAATTTTTATAACACGTCTGGCTGGACAACAAACTGGACTACCCCCGATCGGG
Organism: Gastrophryne carolinensis; assembly: GCA_027917425.1. Taxonomy (NCBI): domain Eukaryota; kingdom Metazoa; phylum Chordata; class Amphibia; order Anura; family Microhylidae; genus Gastrophryne; species Gastrophryne carolinensis. The sequence continues at coordinate 10,289,666 of CM051243.1, forward strand.
GTGCCCCACCAAAGTGGACCAAAACCCAGGACAGTCAAAATCCTGGGTGTTGGTCCACTTTAATGTAGGGGAGGGAAGAGGCGTTTAGGCCTCGGTGAAGATACCCTTATAAGCCTCTGATTCAGTATATTGCATCCACTGGAACCAGGTTGCCACATATTCCCCATAGTTATCCTCTCCAGAAGACATGAGATTCTCAAATCGTATTATTTCATTTACTTTTAGGGCCCACATGGCACATGTGGGGGGGGGGTCTTCTTTTTTCCACAATTGCGGAATGCACATTTTGGCTGCGTTAAGGAGGTGACAAAGAAAGAAGCGTCTGTATTTTTTAAGTGGTTTCTCCGCCATATGTAGTAGACACAGTGCCAGATCTTCTGGTACCGCTTCATCCAGCAGGCTACCCGCTATGTCCCTGATCCCGTCCCAGTAAGTTTTCAGCTTGGGGCACGACCAGAAAACATGCATCAGGCTTCCATCTCCTCCTCCACACCTCCAGCAATTCGCTTCTACCCCCGGGAACCATTTACTAAGTGAGGCCGGAACCCTGTACCACCGTGTTAAAGTGGACCATCACCCAGGGGTGATCGGCCCGGGAATCTATAAGATTCCCGGGCCAATCACCTCCCTCACCACGGGACATCCGAGATCGGGATGTCCCGCGGTGAGGGCCCCCCCCCCAAAACCCCAAATAAACTCACCTCATCCTCCCACGCGCTCCTCTAGACGTGCGCGCGCCCGCGCCGGCCATTTGTGAATGGCCGGCGCGAGCGCGCGCCCTGTCAGAGCGACGTGCGGGAGGCGGCGGCGGGCGCACTGTCTTGTCCGCCGCTGTCACCCGCTTGTCCGTGGCCACGTGGGAGCGTGTTGAGGTGAGTATTGGGGGCTTTCTGGGGGGTTTTACACAGCGGGGCACCCCCAATCGGGGTGCCCCCCTGAAGTGGACCAAAACCCAGGATAGTCAAAATCCTGGGTGTTGGTCCACTTTAAGATCTTGTAACTACATTCTTGGTATTTGGTACAGATCGAAGTTTTATGTGGCGCTTTCAGTAATCTGCCTATTTGTTTTGGGGAGAAGGTCCTGCCCAGATCTAGCGCCGTTGATCTTTGCTGTAAACAGTGAAAAGCAATAGCAGTAAAAATTTAAGCTGTTCAATCGTATCTGTCAACCGCTCCACACTGATGCTGTTATTGGAAATACGCGTTTGAAAGATAATGTTGGGAATGATAGCTTTGATAAATTTGAAGCTCCATAGATGGCCAGCTAAACCGCCACATGGCCACTGATTCAATGGGAAAAGCGAGCCAGAATGCTAAATTGATCTGACTGCAGTGAGAGTTTTTTTCGTCCCGCTCTCCGGCTGTGTCTACAATCCCTGCGCAGGGACAGATGCGGAGCTGGCACGTAGTCAGCGTGTGAGTTGGCTGAGAATCTCCCGGATGAACACGGGGCACAAGAAAGACGCCAGCCTTCCAAGCCAGGACGAGAAGAATGAAGGCGGCCCTATTAAGCTTCACCTGCAATGGCTCTTTGCGCAATGAAAAGGGAATTTCACCTTCCAGGGCTATTGATTGGTGAAATAGTAACCTATGTCTAATAGAGTTTCATTATATGTCTAATAGAGTTTCATTATAACCCTCGAACCCACATTTCAACATCCTTACAGTGATATCCGTGAGGATTGTTTGCCTAAGTTATGACGTAGCCCTTTGTCTGATTCCTTCCGGCTTGCTGCACCCGCAGAGAGAATCTATTTACAGCAGATTCTCTTGCCCCTGATTAAACTGATCTGCTGCTTAAAATGATCTGCGAGCCCACTTCAATGTCCCAATTTATCACCAGCATAACCACAAGAGAGCAATCACATGTACCAGCTTTTTCTGCAAGTCCACCCTATTACACCCACTGATCATTGACAGTCATCAGTGAAGAAAAGTGTAAAGGGGTGTAAACAAATTAACCTCCTGGCTGGCGCGTGCGAATTATGGAAACAATTATTCTCCTGAATCGCTCGTCCAATTTATGTAATCACTAAAATATTAATAATATTATATATATGAAGTACACAGAGCTAGTAAATGTCCAAAGTGATGAAAATAAATCCACACGTGATCTCCACCAGGTAAGTAATCCACCACCGATAGCAAAGGCTGCTTACCAGAAACCTGGTATGCAAGCGTTTACATACCAGGTTTCTGGTATCGGTGGTGGATTACTTACCTGGTGGAGATCACGTGTGGATTTATTTTCATCACTTTGGACATTTACTAGCTCTGAGTACTTCATATGTGTTTTTAGTTGTACCCTTTGGGGCGAGGGATCCCCTTAACTACACGTTGAGCTATTTATTTTATTTCTTGAGCAGCGCGGTATTATCCTCTGTAGATAATATTATATATATATACTATATATATTTATCCTGCCCAGCTCGACTAAAATAGGCAAACAAATATATAAATATTATTAATATCTGTAACTCAATGTAAAAAATGGTTTAACCCTCTGGGTAAGCCAATCTGACCCAGTTGGTGACCCTACCTTCAAAGAAAAGAGGGGGTTTGGCGATAGCTGGTCCACTGAGAGCAAGACAGAAAAACCTCCAGGACTAGGTTCGGTCCTGGTTCAAGTGAAACGGACCCACCACACCTCTGAGAATTTTTTTTATGTTAAAAAGATAACCATCCTTTATTTAAATATATTACATACTATAAAAATACAAAAATACATAAATCTGGTTAATACAATTTTCCATTCATAACATATACAATGCTTGGTTACAGATTTTTACCATTACATACTAGCTTCCCAAGGTATCACATTCTGTGTGGCAATGGTAGCATTGATAAATAATTCAAACAAGATGATTATTTTCTCTTACTGGTCTGAAGATCGACCTGACAGGGCAGACATGTTTCGCCACGTGGGCTTCCTCAGTGCCCTAATGTGTGTAACAGAGAGAAGGGAGTATAATTTCACATGTATGTAAATAGATGTGTACATCATATTAATGCAAAATCGAATAATCGTTATTTTAAGGCACACTAAGACCAAATATAGAGCATTTGCTCATTTGTACCATACTGTATCGAAGACTCTTTCACAAAATAAGGACCATTCTTATTTACCTGATTTTTTTTTTGTTATCAAGATGTGTCAGATCTTGGAGGAGATGAGGAGTCACCGCCTATCCCTCTTCATGTAATGGTCTAGTTTCTTAGTATTTGGTTCTATTCATTTGTGTCCCAATTTGGGGCAGATATTGGGCAGATATTCATTATTAATATCTGCCCAATGATAACACAATGGATACACGCATAAGACTGTAAGACTGTAGGTTCTTTTGACTTCCGGTATATGTGAAGGACACAGACAGATAGTAAATATAGAGATATATTGTAGGTAAAATAACAATGCAATCTGACAACAAAATACAACACACAATCAGAGTTAAATGATTGGCATACATATGTACAGGGATTAAGGCAACATTAAGAGCATTACCCTCCTGAAACTGGCATCCACAAGCAGACCTTTCAGCTGGCAGCCTTCATTCCTCCTTTCTTTCCTTCCTCTGCTCTTCCCTTCCTCTGTGCTAGCAGTCTCTCCTCTTTCCTTCCTCCACCCTGCTTCTCTCACCCAGATATATATATCCAATATCCCCTTTGATCTCTGGTCTTCTTCTTCTTTTGATCTTTTATGACCCTAGTCGCAAGTTTACTCTTCTCATAATCTGGCTTTTCTAACTTGTCCCAGCCTGCATTATTGTCTCAGGATGCTGATACTATCTGCTTTGAATACAATTCCTGGGCCTGCTGGTATTGTAAACTATTTTGCTGTATATTCCTATATTTATATATGCAACATTATTAACAATATTGATTTTCCATAAAGGCCCCTTATTTACAGGGGTAAGTGGCTCTACCCAGTCTAGGCTTGCAGAAGGATGGATGCAATCTCAATAGAGGTGCTGCTGAAAAAGCCCCTTGACAGCCAAAATGGGGCAAGCATAAATCAGGCTAATTTACTTATTTAATTTAATGTCCCTTTAAAAATTAAGTAGGACACCTGAGAACAGGCATTAAAGTGATCGTATACCCAGAAAGGAAGTTTATGTCGTCAACTTCTATCCCCAGCCCAGTGTCCCAAAACAGCCTGTGTTACTTATTTTTACTTAATCCTTTGCCCAATATTCATAAAACACTAACATGAAACAGTATGATGTTAGTATGGTAGCCATATACTAATAGATTCATGGCAGTTAGGTTGTAGTGTTTTCAGATTTATTGCAATTATAACTGATAAGCCTGACCTCCAATTCTGAGCTGTGTGTACTGTAACTGAATGTATCGTTGCTGGAAAGCATCAGGGGAGCCTGCATCCGGTTTGTGTTGGTATGAATATCGGGCAAAGGCTTTAATAAAAAAAAGAACAAAAACACAGGCTGTTTTGGGGCACTGGGCTGGGCATAGAAGGTGACAACATAAACATACCTAAACTGAGTATAGGTGTACTTTTATACAGTTGTAGGCGGCGGAAAGTATTCAGCCATTATCTTTGTGGTTCTTCAATGTGATGCTTCATATCTGTCCTGCAGCTGCGCTACATCACCACAAGATGGCACTGTTGGATAGCGAATGAATTGTGACACTGCAGGTCTACCAAACTGTTGGCTAAAACCTAACCACATAGGAGTACAGCTGAGCTGCCATTGGCTAGGTTGAGTAGAAACTAGAGAAGGTTCTAGAAGCCAGTAAAGGGAATCTATATAAGGAGAGTTACCTCAGAACTAGAACAGCCTACGGGGGCCTACAAGATGTGGAAGATGAGGAAGGTACCAGCAGGGTCAACTGGTAGCAGTCCCAGAGGTGTAAGAGAGAGCAGAGGAGCCACATTCATGCCTAGCG
>CM051243.1:10302070-10322070 GCA_027917425.1 Gastrophryne carolinensis
TGTGTGGCATCCCCCTCCCCCATTTCCATAGGCTGTGTGGCATCCCCCTCCCCCCATTCCCATAGGCTGTGTGGCATACCCCTCCCCCCATTCCCAAAGGCTGTGTGGCATCCCCCTCCCCCCATTCCCAAAGGCTGTGTGGCATCCCCCTCCCCCCATTCCCAAAGGCTGTGTGGCATCCCCCTCCCCCAATCCCCATAGGCTGTGTGGCATCCCCCTCCCCCCATTCCCATAGGCTGTGTGGCATCCCCCTCCCCCCATTCCCATAGGCTGTGTGGCATCCCCCTCCCCCCATTCCCAAAGGCTGTGTGGCATCCCCATCCCCCCATTCCCAAAGGCTGTGTGGCATACCCCTCCCCCCATTCCCAAAGGCTGTGTGGCATCCCCATCCCCCCATTCCCATAGGCTGTGTGGCATCCCCCTCCCCCCATTCCCAAAGGCTGTGTGGCATCCCCCTCCCCCCATTCCCATAGGCTGTGTGGCATCCCCCTCCCCCCATTCCCATAGGCTGTGTGGCATCCCCATCCCCCCATTCCCATAGGTTGTGTGGCATACCCCTCCCCCCTTTCCCAAAGGCTGTGTGGCATCCCCATCCCCCCATTCCCATAGGCAGTGTGGCCCCTCTCCCCCCATTCCCACCCCCCTCCCCCCATTAGTATAGGCAGGCGCCATATTAAAAAAAAAAAAAGTTAAACTCACCTGTCCGCTGCCACCGCTGCGCTGAGCGGCCGGCTCCGTGAATGGGGTGGGCGTGGCCTGCGCCGCTGCGTCGACGCAGGCCACGCCCACCCCATTCACGAGCTGGCTCTGTCCCGGCCCCGCCGCTGCGATCGCTGTCTTTTCAGGCAGCGATGACAGCGGCGGGGCCAGAGACAGAGCCCCCGCCGCTCCTCCATCTGCTTCTCCACATGCGAGCACAAAGGTCCGGGCAGCGGGTGGGCGTGGCCTGCGCCAGTGCAGGCCACGCCCACCCACTGCCGGGACCTGTGTGCTCTGAGCCCGGCAGCAGATGGAGGAGCGGCAGGGGCTCTGTCTCTGGCCCCGCCGCTGTCATCGCTGCCTGAAAAGACAGCGATCGCAGCGGCGATCCTCTTGCCTCTCGCAGTGTGCCAGACAACGCGGGAGAGCCGGGGACGGGTGAGTTTTTTTTTTGTTAATTTTTTTTTTATTTTTTATTTTTTTACATTCGCCCGATAAGGCGCACTGACATTTTCCCCCCACTTTTGGGGAAAAATAAGTGCGTCTTATAGGGCGAAAAATACGGTAGATTTTATAGTGATCCGGATCATAGGCAGGATTTGCACATGTTTAGCACTTTATAAATATATAGATTTTATATTGATCCGGATCATAGGCAGGATTTGCACTGTTTAGCACTTTATAAATATATAGATTTTATAGTGATCCGGATCATAGGCAGGATTTGCACATGTTTAGTACTTTATAAATATATAGATTTTATAGTGATCCGGATCATAGGCAGGATTTGCACATGTTTAGTACTTTATAAATATATAGATTTTATATTGATCCGGATCATAGGCAGGATTTGCACATGTTTAGCACTTTATAAATATATAGATTTTATAGTGATCCGGACCATAGGCAGGATTTGCACATGTTTAGTTCTTTATAAATATATAGATTTTATAGTGATCCGGATCATAGCCAGGATTTGCACATGCTCAGTTGCACTGTTGGAACACTTTGTTGAATGATTTTAGCACATATATATTTAGGCATTTGATATCAGTTAGTGTGGTGAGACTCTCCCCATCGCCTACACACCTTTATGTTGGTTTGTCCTGTGTGTTATTGTCCCATTTATGTGTTTTTTAAGGGATTTTAATATGTTGAGTGTATTGTATGTAGTGATTATAAATATGTCATTAATAAAAATGTATTTTTTGATCAATTTATGAGTTGAGAGTGTGAGAGTGCTTTTTTTTATAAGGCTCTAATGGTCTTTCTCTATGTGAGGCCCCCTGATTTTGGATTCCCCGCAGTGTTAACTCCAGATTGCACTCTGACTGCATCTCCACTCACCTCCGGCTGAGGCACTTTCCACCTCCAGGCATTTCTGACTGGCTGCCCTAAACTTCCAGGAAGCTGATCCATCCTGCTGTGATGCTGAATATTGCGGTTTTGCTGATTTTTATTTACAGGCTGATTCATTACTAGCGCCAGGTAGCGACAGATGACCGTCTGTAGCAGGCATTTCAGAGCGCCCGCTAGTAGTCGCTGTGCTCGGCCGTGGTTCGCTAGTTCAGAGCGCCTCAGTCGCTGTGCAGCATTGTTGAATGCGTTGTTGGGAGTCGCTATATGACCGGTACAGAGCTGTATGGTAGCGAATGGCAGCGACTGGTCAGTGCGACCGACTCACAACATATTCATCATAAAAACAGCCTCACACAGTGCCGGCGCTCAAAAATGCTTCGCTGTAGCCCAGAGCGCCAGAGGCTGTGTGATTAAAGGCTGTTATTGCACACATATCCACCAGTAACAAAGCGAAAACATATGGAATTACATTGTAATAACATTGTGACATGAACACATTAATGCCAGACCTGTAATGTCATTTCTGCATAAATATATAAAAATTGTAAAAAATTTGAAAAAATTGCTTTTTCTAGGCCAGGAGAGATCCCAAGCTTTTTGAGAATAAAAAAATAATAATAATAATAAAAACCCCCTGTTTAAGAAGTAAAAGAACGTCCATTGAAATGTATGGGAGAGCGACAGGTAGCGAGAGGTCATACCTGGCGCTGTGCAAGGCTGAACGCTGGCGCTGTACGCTGAGCCTGGGATAATGATGAATCGGACGCTACATGACGTTATCCCAGTCGCTCAACAGAATCCGCTTGATAAATTGTAATTGCGTGTCGTGTCCGATGTTCTCATGGTGCTACCTGTCATTTACAAGCCACTACCTGGCGCTATCCCTTCATGAATAAGGCCCTGTGTGTGTGTGTGTGTGGGGGGGGGGGGGGGGCTAGTGCTGAATGAATATTCCCCTGCATTTCTGAATGGCTGCCATGGATAAGCAGGGGAGCATTCAGCAGCTCACACTATATTCAGCTTTTACTTGCCATTCTAAGGTCCGTATAAATGGAGAGATTATCGTTCAAGAAATCGTCTGCAATTTAGCCAGGGCCGGCGTCAGCACCCGGCAAGGCGGGGCAGCTGCCGGGGGCCCCGTCCTCCAGGGGGGCCCACTTTGCAGGGCCGGCCTTTGGGGTGTGCGGCGGTGCTTGACTAGTGGCGGGCTGGGCTGGGAAACCAGCAGGGGGTCTCAGTCGGATTTGGCGCTCCGAGTGGCCAGTATTGAGTGACAATTGTCACGCTCGGCCGCTGGCAAGGCCAGGCGTAAGAAGCGACACTTGGAGTCGGATTATTCATTTTTTGCCGATGATGATGATTATGGGGCCTTTAGGGGCCGAGACTCCATGGAGGAGGGTGAGTTATTTCATGATTCTGACTCCTCAGGGGACCGACCGGGGGTGCTTGACTAGTGGCGGGCTGGGAGGGCACCACCACACACACATAATGACGGGGTTCCACACAACGGGGGCGTCTCGATTTAGATTCCAGGGGAGGAAGTGTTGGGTTTTGTTCTGCTTTTAAGTTGCCCCCCCCCAGCTGATTTCCTATCACTGGAGCATCCCAATCTGTGATACCCTATTGTGTGACACCCCCTGGGATCTCTGGCATACCCACTATACAAGCAATTCCACCCCTGAGTTTTGCTCCGCTTTACAGGGGCATCTCAATTTGGGACGCCCCTGTTTGTGAAAGAACCCCCCTGGTTTGACTGATAACTCAAACTGGCGACACAGTGCATTCACCAGTTCCAGGAAAGTAATGAACAAAGGGGGGGAGGGGGTCACACACAGGGGCATCCAAAATCAGGAGGATCTAGGTTCGTTTAGACTCCAAGGTCAGGTTTAAAGGGGTTTGGTGCGCTTCAAAGTAGATCAAAACTAGAGTTTTGGTCCAAATAACATGATCCTTAGGGGCCATCCAGATTTGGGACGTCCCTCTGTGATTTGATGCGACTCTTCACCACAAAGGGGCCCCACTGAGACCATGCCGCCCAAGGGCCCACATAAACCTGGAGCCGGCCCTGAATTTAGCTATAATCGCTCTGTGGAAACGGGCGCTGGACCATTCGGCCATGGTATTGTTTCAGCTGACCAAAAAGTTCTCGTGCTTGATAATTGGAGTGTCGTCCTCCCCTAAAAAATGTTTTCCTGGTGTCCTGTTCGGGTCGCTCCATTCTTGACAAGTGGGTTATCCGCCACTAGGTGGCGCAGTGACTGCAAGATGAAACTTGTGGCTCCTCCCGGCCCATATAAAGCCATCTGTCTCCCTAAGAATCCCCAGAGTTCTTCTTGCAGTCTGACTGAGAAGATGGATGCTATCTCTCTATGGATATCGCAGACAAGCGGGGCATCCCATGCCCGTCGGCCGCTGCAGCCCTATTCCCACCTTTTTTCCGTGGACCCTTTTCTGCCTCCCAGCCTTCGGCTACTGATCAGGTGACGGTAAGGGAACGCCGAGGGTCAGGCGATCGGCAGAGCTATGCTCTGGGCCGCAGACCCTGTCCCAAAGGGTAGCCTATATGGGGGGGGACCACCAAGGGACCCCTTATCTTATTTCTCCCACAAGCTTTATTTATTATTGTGTGTGTGTGTTGTGCACATGTTTTTTACTTGACTTAACTTACTCACCTCTTCTCCTCTCCTCCCAACCAGGCTGCGAGGGGGGGGGGGGGCCGCGGGCCCCAGCTGGGGCTGTCGGACTGTGCAGGTGGCAGTGTCACTCTGGTGGCAGAGGAGTGGCAGGGCGATGTCTCCCTGTCTGTTCTCCCTGCGGTCTGGGCGTCATTTTGGCTCCTTGGCGCCCGGAGCCCGCGCCATTTTTCCTCCTGTCGTGCTGCGAGGGGGGGCGGGGCCGCGCGACGATGTGTTCCGCGTCATCGTCGCGCGGCCCGGCCCTCGAGGAGCTCGCTGTCCGGCGCCATTCTCAGGCGCATGGTGACAGGCGCGCTGCTGCGGTGCCCTCTTCTCTCGGATCCTCCGGGTGATTCCTGCGCTGTGGGCTCCTTCCACATACGCAGTTAGGATACAGTGTAAAGCATGTGAGATGTACAGAAAAGGCTGCATGAGAGATCCAGTTTAAACAGCAAACTGATTCTGCTGAGGTAACTTTACAAAATAATTCTAGCAGAGATCAGCACATGCAGGAGCATATAAAAGTCATTCTGGATAGCATAGCTCTGATCAGTCGATGAGAATGTAACAGTCACACCGCAGCCATATTGTTGAGCAGCTTACCCGATACATACATTGCACTGATTAATGTGCTGGAGACAAGGCCCAAGACAGATCCAACACTAGCATTTGTAAAGATCAGGCTCATAGATGACTACCAGCGAAGAAAGGAACTTGAGCAAGGGTGGTAAAGTGGAGGCTGGCGGTGCTGCTCCTGGCCTATACACCGTGCTGCGGTCCGTGAGTCTCCTGTTTAAAATTTTTTGCTACTGTGCATGCGCTGTGGGATGCTTATCTTTTTCTGCATTTATGTCTTCCAGACGGGTCCCAGTTTATCCCTAGTGTGGCTCCTCCCGGTCTCTTTCTACCCCCTCCCCCCCTTCCTGTCCCAGTTATTTAAGGGGTTCAGAGGGACAAAATTGGGGATTGTCTGGGCTGTTAGTGCCTTGTGACACAAGTTTTTTCCGCTATAATCACCATAATGGAGGCTTCTGGGGATAGCGTGCTTGGGGCCCCCTCAGGACTAGTTAAGCTTTGTCTCTTGTGTGGTACATGCCCTCTGAGCGGTCGCAGCACGGTTTGTGTACCCTGCGCCCAAAGCGTCATTTCGGAACAGGATGGGGCGAGCGCTGCCGGCCCTAGCCCCATTTTACCTACGGCCTCGCCGTCTCCCCCGTGCCTGCATTTAGCTCCCAGTGAGGGGAAAGCCAGCAGGGGGTCTCAATCGGATTTGGCGCTCCGAGTGGCCAGTATTGAGCGACAATTGTCACGCTCGGCCGATGGCAAGGCCACGCGTAAGAAGCGACATTTGGAGCCGGATTATTCATTTTTTGCCGATGATGATGATGATTATGGGGCCTTTAGTGGCCGAGACTCCATGGAGGAGGGTGAGTTATTTCATGATTCTGACTCCTCAGGGGACCGACCCGGGGGCTTTGACAGTGACCCCGGGTCCTCCTCGGATAAGGACGTTTGGCTTCCCGATGACACGGAGAAGCTGTTGTCTGTGGTATTTGAAACCTTGCACATTGTACCCCCGAAGGCAGCCAAAAAGAAGCAGGGGGACCTGTTTTGGCCTGAGAGGCAGTGTCTTGTTTTTCCTGAGCAAGGCCACTTCTCCAAAATGGTTCTAAAGGAATGGGAGAGGCCTAACAAATTGCCGCCGGTGCCTAAGGACCTGGACAGACAGTATCCCTTTTCTGAGGAATTGATTTGCCTCTGGTCTCGTCCCCCGGAGGTGGATGCTGCCATTTTGGGGCTCTCCAATACCACGGTTATGCCGTCTCCGGACACTACTTTCTTGCGCGATCATGATGACAGGCGCATGGATCAGCTGGCATGTCACGCTTTCACCTTTGTGAGTGCTGGTCTTCGTCCGGTCTGTGCTGCGGCCATTGTCTCCATAGCCATCAAGAAGGTGAGACGCCTCGTGGATATCGCCAGATCTCGCAAGTGAGCGGAGGAGTATAAGGATCTCTTAGCTTGAGCGGACTTCATTGCCTTTGTAATCTCGGCAATGGACGATACCATCCGGTTTCTCTTCGTCGTTCTATCTGGCTGCAACAGTGGGCGGCTGACACCACCGCCAAGAAATCTCTCACCAGTATTCCCTTTCTGGGGCTTCAGCTGTTCGGGGAGCGCCTGGATCTGCTGGCTAAGCATGGGCAACTCCCTCAGCGTCGGAAGCCTGCACGGCCCTTTTGGGGCTCGTCTTCCTTTCGCCCCTTTCGAGGGGAAGAGGCTCTTCCTTTTCTGGTGGCCGTCGAGACTTCTGGGGACGAGGTAGATCACGCGGTCGTCCCAATAAATCCTGGGGGTCCAAGTCTAAACCCCCTGTCAAGGCCCCTCAGGCATGAGGAGGCGCCCTCACCCATGCGGGTGGGGGGACGGCTTCTGCTTTTTGCTCACGTCTGGAAACAGCACATCTTGGATCGGTGGATTCAGGAGGTGGTGTCCTCCGGCTACAAAATAGAGCTGGCAGCTTGGCCTCCCCCAAGATTTCTTCGGTCGCGGATATCCCAGAACCCATTGACGGCACAGGGCCTAAAACTAGCTGTCCAATGTCTTCTCTTGTCCGTGGTGATTTGTCCGGTGCCCCACCAGGAACGGGGTCGAGGGTTCTATTCCAACCTTTTCACGGTACCCAAGAAGGACGGTACTCTGGGGCCTATCTTGGACCTGAAGGGTCTCAACAAGTTTGTCAGATTCAGACTCTTTCGCATGGAGACCTTACGGTCCGTGGTGAGCTTGCTCCGGCCAGGTGACTTCATGACTACGGGGGACATCAGGGATGCCTATCTGCACGTCCCAATATTCCAGGGACATCAAAAGTTCCTGAGGTTTGCGCTGGAGGATCAGCATTACCAGTTTGTGGCGCTGCTGTTTGGGATTTCTTCAGCCCCCCGGGTGTTCACCAAGGTGCTGGTGGGTGTTATGGCCCTGCTGCGGAGCCAGGGCATTCCTATTCTTCCCCATCTGGCCGACTTGCTGATTGCTGCTTCAGCAGGCCGAGGACGACACCCAGACGGTGTTGTCCACTCTCGAGGACAATTATTTGGGTGATCAATTATCCCAAATCCTCGATCACTCCTTCTTTGGTGAGGTCCTTCCTGGGCATGACTCTGGACACCTCTCAGGTCAAGGTGTTCCTTCCCCAGCTGAAGGTGGAGGGCCTTCAGGCACATGCGTGGGCCTTACTGTCGTGTCAACATCCTTCCATCCATCTGGGGATGAGGTTGGTGGGTCTCATGGTGTCTTGTTTCGAGGCTGTGCCCTTCGCCCAGTTCCACATGAGACCTCTTCAGTTGAATCTCTTGACCGTTTGGAATCGGTCACAGGAGTCCCTGGAGCAGGAATTCTCTCTGTCCCCTCTGGCCAGGCGGTCCCTCTCGTGGTGGTTGGACTCCTGAAATCTTCTACTGGGCAGGTCCTTTCTGACTCCTTGCTGGGAGATTGTCACCACAGACGCCAGTCTGACCGGCTGGGGAGGTTTCTGGCAATCGCTGAAGTTCCAGGGCCAGTGGGGCCCGCAGGAGGCTCACTTACCTATCAATCTCCTGGAGCTGAGGGCGATCCGGTTGGTCCCATTTCATTTGACTCCCCATCTATGGGGTCGTGCGGTCCAGGTCCACTCGGACAATCAGACGGCGGTCGCCTACATCAATCACCAGGGCGGGACTCGGAGCAAGCGTGCCCTCAAGGAGGTGACCCAGGTGGCGAAGAAGAATGTTCCCTGCATCTCGGCGGTTTACATCCCCGGGGTGGAGAATCAGGAGGCAGACTCCCTGAGCAGGGGGACTTCTCATCTGGGGGAATGGTCTCGCAGCAACAAGATCTTTCATGCTCTGTGTGGCCGCTGGGGTCAGCCGGACGTGGACCTGTTTGCGTCCCGTCACAATCACAAGCTTCCAAGGTTCGTCTCCCTGTGAAGAGATCCTCTGGCCTTTGCCACGGACGCTCTGGCAATTCCTTGGATGGAGTTCTGACTCCTTTACGCCTTTCCTCCATTTCCACTCCTGGGGCGAGTGCTGCGCAAGATAGCCCAGGAGGGGGTACGAACCATTCTGGTGGCTCCTCGTTGGCCGAGGCGGTGTTGGTTCGCAGACATTGTTCAGATGTCAGTGGATCGCTATGTAATGCCCGACGATCCAGGGCTTCTCACTTAAGGGCTGTTACGCCATCCCAATTTACAAACGCTGGCTTTGACGGCTTGGCTGCTGAAACCTCCATCTTGACGGATAAAGGGCTGTCTGCTCCGGTTGTGCGTACCATGATTCAGGCTCGGAAGAAATCCTCCTCCATGATTTATTACAGGGTCTGGCACGCTTACATTGCCTGGTGTGAGTCTAGGGGTCTTCCCTGTCGCACTTTCTCCTCCTCTAGGATTTTGGAGTTCCTACAGCATGGTTTGGATTCGGGCCTCCAGTTGATTACCCTCAAGGGTCAGGTTTCGGCCTTGGCTATTTTTTTCCAAAGATCCTTTGCCAATCATAGACTTATCAAGACCTTATGTTACCGCTGTGGGATTTGAATTTGGTGCTTTCTGCTCTCCAGGGTCCTCCTTTTGAGCCTTTGTGCGATGCTGCCTTATCCATTCTGACTCTGAAGGTGGTCTTTTGGTAGCTATCACTTTGGTGCGTCACGTTTCAGAGCTGGCGGCGCTTTGTATGAAGCCTCCTTACTTTGAGCGGCATCAGGATAAGGTGGTTTTATGTCTCAAATCGGACTTTCTGCCTAAGGTTGTTTTCTGCCTTTCATCTCAATGAGGACATTGTCTTGCCTTCTTTTTGTCCCTTGCCTTCTAATTCTAAGGAGAGGACCCTCCATGCTTTGGATGTAGTCAGAGTCCTTAAGTACTACCTGGTTGCTACGGAATCCTTCAGGAAGTCGGATTCTCTTTTTGTCCTTCCTGACGAGCCTAGGAAGGGCTTGCCTCCAGCCAAGTCCACTCTAAGCAGGTGGATCAGACAGGCAGTGGTGCAAGCGGATTCTGCCAAGGGGAAGGAACCCCCTTTTCGGATCACTGCTCACTCTACCAAAGCTATTGGAGCCTCTTGGGCTTTTCAGCACCAGGCTTCGGTTGAACAGGTTTGTAAGGCCGCTACTCGGTCTTCAGTTCTTCAGTTCATACTTTTACAAAGTTTTACAAGGTTGATGTTAGGGCCTCAGCTGATGCTGTTTTTGGCCGTAAGGTGCTTCAGGCGGTAGTGCCCTGAACTACGTGCTGTTGCTCACTGGGGATCCCACCCTTCTTTTAGACACTGCTTTTGGATGCCCCACTTGTCAAGAATGGAGCGACCCGAACAGGACACCAGGAAAAATACAATTCTGTGAGTACTCACCTGTAGAATTAATTTTGGTGGTGTCCTGTTTGGGTTGCTCCATCCCACCCTTGTTCTGTTATCCTCTTTTGCCTGTTATGGTGATAACTATTATTTTCTTTAGAGAGTTCCTTCTGAGGCTGTGTGAAGTAACATGGTCTCTGCTTTTCAACCACTGGGGATTTTTAGGGAGACAGATGTCTTTATATGGGCCGGGAGGAGCCACAAGTTTCATCTTGCAGTCACTGCGGATATCCCACTTGATAAGAATGGAGCGACGCGAACAGGACACCACCAAAATCAATTCTACAGGTGAGTACTCACAGAATTGTATTTTTGCTATGAGAATGATAAATACAAAAGGGGAAAGGGGAAGACCGCACCAGCTAAATTATGAAAGGAGTGTGCACATGAGAGGATAGAGGCACGCTAGTGCACTATTGAAACAAAAGAAAAACAAAAAGGAGTCCCACAACTCCTCAATCTGTCCTCATTACACAATGGCATCACTCAATAATAAAGATAAATGTAATACTTCTTTATTGATTCAAAAAATGTCTATATACATATGTACAAATCCTTAAAAACAATTAAGATACATATACGCAACCTGTCCTGGGGGGGAAGGGGGAAAAAACAGCACTCCCTAAGATGTTAATTGCTTGTAGGCCATAAATCAATTAAAAATATTAAATGGATTATTTTTCTGCTATTTTAAGTCCCGGCTGACTATATATACATATACTGTGCAAAAATAATTAATATACTTTTCTTTTGCTATGAGAATGAGCGACATGAGCAATCGCATTGACGATCGCTCTGGCGACCGATTGACCTACAAATTTTCAGCGTCTGGGAATAGTCGCTCAATCACAGAAGATTTGTATGGTTGGTCACTCCTTGAGCAAACAGTCATTATATTTGCTTGTGTAAACTCAGCATTAGATCAGCACCACTGATTGGCTGGTAGCCCATGGCATCGCTAGATAGGTGAGTTTACGGGTGATCTAGGGAATTTCACACAGAAGAAGGGCAGAAGAAAAAAAAACGCTGGTTGGTAAACTCCCAGGCTTTGTTCCTCTTTAAAATGGACCAACACCCAGGATTTTCACTATCCTGGGTTTTGGTCCACTTCCGCGGGGCACCCCAATCCGCTGCATGAAACCCCCCAAAACGCCCGATAAAACTCACCTCACCCCGCTCCTATGGCCGCTCGTCCAATCAGCGGGCTCGGAGCCGCTGTGGTATGCGCGTCCAAGCGGTGTAAACCACAGCGGCTCCGAGCACGCTGGCGGCGGCATCTCGCTCTTTCCTCTAACAGGGATCGCGCCCTGGCCGTTCACAGATGGCTGGCGCAGGCACGCTCCCTGCTAGAGAGAAGCGGGAGATGCGGCCGCGCCCCGCGCCGTTGGACCGGAAGTAAGGTAAGGGTAGAGGGCGACCTGGGGGGTTTCACATCCCGATTTTGGATGCCCCACAGGGAGGGATCAGATCGGCCTGGGAATCTTATAGATTCCCGGGCAGATCAAGGAGGGTGTTGGTCCACTTTAACCCTTTAAATGCCAGCCACGTAAAATTTACATGGTTGCCTCTCCGTCACTTAAGTGCCAGCCACGTAAATTTTATGTGCCTGACTTTCCCCAATAACAGTTAAAAAAAAAGGTCACTTACCTGACCCCTTGTTCGATCCGGCCGGGTCTCCTCTTCAGCCAGAGGGGCTCCGATCGCCGGAATAGGGTGCCCCCTCCCCATTTCAGCAGCCGCCGGGATTGCCTGTAAAAAAAAAAAAAAAAAAAAAAAAAACACAGTTACTCACCTCCGCGCCCGCAGGCTCCAGCCGCCTCTCCTCCTCATGGGGGGGGGGGGGCTCCGATAACCCCCCCGGCTCTTCCGTCTTCTGGAGGGGGGGCATAACAGCCCTCCCTCCGCAGCAGCTTTCGATGGCGGCCGACATCTTAGATTTTAGCCCCGCCCCTTCGGCTAATGACGTCACTGCCGGGTGTCATCGGGGCACCCGGCAGTTCTGCTGTCAGATGCCGGTGACGGCTGGGCAGAGAAGGAGGGAGGTAGGCGATCCTCCGATCGCCTGCCTCCCCCCTTCTCTGCCCAGCTGTCACCTGCATCAGATCGCCGCGGGACACTGCATCTGAAGATCGTTTAAGGGTAAAATCCAAAAAAAAATGGGGTCCCACTCCCTGGGAGGGGGAACCCTATGTCATTTTTTTTTTAATTAACCCTTTGTTACCTGTAACCCAGTAGGTATAAAAGGCCTCCAGCAGCAGCATCATTTTCCTGGGAAATCCCTGGAAATCCCTTCAAAAATCACAGTTGAACATAGGGAGCGCAAAATAGTGCAAAATGGTCTGGCAACAAAGGGTGACAAAATCTCCAGGAAGGCTGGCACTTAAAGAGTTAAGGGTGCCCTATGCAATGTCACCTATCTGATTATATGTGTACAATGTCACTCTACAAGCTACCAGGATATACCACTTAATTGAAGCTGTGAAAATTTAAAGGGACAGTCCTGACTGAGCTAAAAAGCAAAGAAATACTTACCTCTTGTCCCACTCAGGTGCTCCAGCAATTATTATTATTATTGTTTATTTATATAGCGCCATCATCTTCCGTAGCGCTTTACAAAGTAGTAGTTATAGACAGATGACCGGATCTGTAAAACACACTCAAACCCGAGATCGAGTCCTGCACGTGCCACACACCGGGGATCCTAAGCTTGCGCCTTGAATGTAAAACTTAATAGGAATACACAGGCTGCCTCGCTACGTGACATCACCACCTACTCGAATCATTGCAATTCTGGCCATACAGTTGTATAGAGCCGGACATAGCTGAAGCAGTTACAGGCAAGAAGAGGTAGATATCTTTTTTGTTTCAACCTAGCCTGGAATTTGGAACACGGGGAGAAAGAAATATATGGGAATATACTTTAAATATACAAGCATTTGTCTGTCCAATTTTATGGACATTTATTTTTCTCCTGACAAAATCCATATGACAGCAAGATGCAGCCCCTATACACCTCACTAATTAGCATTTTAGGCCCTAATTGTAATTTTTTTTACCAACTTTTACTGTGTGCCACTTATATGTGATTTTTTTCTGTACCTTGTATAATATGTCTGACGAATAGAACTAAAGAGGTTATTTACGAATGGCTAGCCCCAGGAAGCGCTTCGTAGCGGCAGGTAGCGTCTGGTGTGGGGAACATATAAGATAGACTCTTATTCAGAGTGAAGGTCCGGATTAATGTGAGCAATCTGTATGTACAGGGTGTGGGAACATACAGATTACAGATTGTACATACAGATTGCCCACATTAATCCGGACCCTCACCCTGAATAAGAGCCTATCTTATATGTTTCCCACACCCTGTACATACAGATTGCCCACATTAATCCGGACCCTCACCCTGAATAACAGTCTATCTTATATGTTTCCCACACCCTGTACATACAGATTGCTCACATTAATCCGGACCTTCACCCTGAATAAGAGCCTATCTTATATGTTTCCCACACCCTGTACATACAGATTGCTCACATTAATCCGGACCTTCACCCTGAATAAGAGCCTATCTTATATGTTTCCCACACCCTGTACACACAGATTGCTCACATTAAAAGTCGGCCTACCTGTATCTACTGAAAGTTATGAGCCTTTAAACATCCAAGATAGCGGCTCATGGAGCATCAGGCAGCCTGCAAACAGGAAGTGTCTTCTGACTGTGTCGCACTGCATTCTGGGACTGCTGACCTTTACCTGACCCCAGCTCTGCTCTGTCTGAGCAAACCACAGCTATAACCCGCCCCCCTGTACTTTATCCCACTCTCCTCTCCTTAGTAAGTGTGATGCTTCTGAGTCAAGATGGTGGCGCCCGTATCCTAAATTCCTGAACAGAGTTGCAGCCCAGTGGGGGAAAGAATAATAAGTTAGTGACTAAAAACGTAAAATATATACATTTTAGATGCTGGGGAACCGTTTTTTAAGAGTTTGGGCTTTTCATTAAATCACGCTGAAGGTCCGGTTTAAGGTCATTGCTAAATGTGATATAACGTTAGGCGTTGGGGTCAGGTATAGGGATTAGGAAAGAAGGTTTGATTAGGCTAAGAGTTAGGGTGAGTTTTAAAGATAAGGTTAGGTGTAGGAGTGAATTTTAGCAAAAAGAAAGATAGGATGTGCTCATCTAGTCAATATGTAGCAGTCAAGAGGTGCTAGAGGGGTGTGACCGCACACTAAGGAAAAAAGAAAGTTAACCCTCTGCACACTCATACTATTGAAAAACCTGGACTGTTAGTTAACATAGATTGCAATGAATGTAAAAGCGAGGTAGCCACATCAAGGCCGTCCAATTTGTACCCCATCCCTAACATTACTAAGTTTAAAAGTTTGTGCAGACATTGCTACTTCTTTACTTGTGTGTGCACAAGCAATGCAATACATGGACCAGCCTGTGTCTAAAGACATTGCAAGGAGTGAATTTTAGGCATTAGTTTAGGTGTTGGGTCAGGTTACATTGTTACATAGAAACATAGAATGTTGACGGCAGAAGGAGACCATACAGTCCATCTAATCTGCCCTTATGTGTATACTGTATGTTCTCTGTATCTTATGTATATACTGTATGTTCTCTGTATCTCATATGTATACTGTATGTTCTCTGTATCTTATGTGTATACTGTATGTTCTCTGTATCTTATGTGTATACTGTATGTTCTCTGTATCTTATGTATATACTGTATGTTCCCTGTATCTCATATGTATACTGTATGTTCTCTGTATCTTATGCATATACTGTATGTTCTCTGTATCTTATGTGTATACTGTATGTTCCCTGTATCTTATGTGTATACTGTATGTTCCCTGTATCTTATGTGTATACTGTATGTTCTCTGTATCTTATGTGTATACTGTATGTTCTCTGTATCTTATGTATATACTGTATGTTCTCTGTATCTTATGTGTATACTGTATGTTCTTTGTATCTTATGTGTATACTGTATGTTCTCTGTATCTTATGTATATACTGTATGTTCTTTGTATCTTATGTGTATACTGTATGTTCTTTGTATCTTATGTGTATACTGTATGTTCTCTGTATCTTATGTGTATACTGTATGTTCTCTGTATCTTATGCGTATACTGTATGTTCTCTGTATCTTATGTATATACTGTATGTTCTCTGTATCTTATGCGTATACTTTATGTTCTCTGTATCTTATGCATATACTGTATGTTCTCTGTATCTTATGTGTATACTGTATGTTCTTTGTATCTTATGTGTATACTGTATGTTCTTTGTATCTTATGTGTATACTGTATGTTCTCTGTATCTTATGTATATACTGTATGTTCTCTGTATCTTATGTGTATACTGTATGTTCCCTGTATCTTATGTATATAATGTATGTTCTCTGTATCTTATGTGTATACTGTATGTTCCCTGTATCTTATGTGTATACTGTATGTTCTCTGTATCTTATGTATATAATGTATGTTCTCTGTATCTTATGTGTATACTGTATGTTCTCTGTATCTTATGTATATAATGTATGTTCTCTGTATCTTATGTGTATACTGTATGTTCTCTGTATCTTATGTATATAATGTATGTTCTCTGTATCTTATGTGTATACTGTATGTTCCCTGTATCTTATGTGTATACTGTATGTTCTCTGTATCTTATGTGTATACTGTATGTTCCCTGTATCTTATGTGTATACTGTATGTTCTCTGTATCTTATGTGTATACTGTATGTTCTCTGTATCTTATGTATATAATGTATGTTCTCTGTATCTTATGTGTATACTGTATGTTCCCTGTATCTTATGTGTATACTGTATGTTCTCTGTATCTTATGTGTATACTGTATGTTCCCTGTATCTTATGTATATAATGTATGTTCTCTGTATCTTATGTGTATACTGTATGTTCCCTGTATCTTATGTGTATACTGTATGTTCTCTGTATCTTATGTATATAATGTATGTTCTCTGTATCTTATGTGTATACTGTATGTTCTCTGTATCTTATGTATATAATGTATGTTCTCTGTATCTTATGTGTATACTGTATGTTCTCTGTATCTTATGTATATAATGTATGTTCTCTGTATCTTATGTGTATACTGTATGTTCTCTGTATCTTATGTATATAATGTATGTTCTCTGTATCTTATGTGTATACTGTATGTTCCCTGTATCTTATGTGTATACTGTATGTTCTCTGTATCTTATGTGTATACTGTATGTTCCCTGTATCTTATGTATATACTGTATGTTCTCTGTATCTTATGTGTATACTGTATGTTCTCTGTATCTTATGTGTATACTGTATGTTCTCTGTATCTTATGTATATACTGTATTTTCTCTGTATCTTATGTATATACTGTATGTTCTCTGTATCTTATGTATATACTGTATGTTCCCTGTATCTTATGTGTATACTTGTATAATATGTCTGACGAATAGAACTAAGGGGGTTATTTACGAACGGCTAGCCCCAGGAAGCGCTTCGTAGCGGCAGGTAGCGTCTGGTGTGGGGAACATATAAGATAGACTCTTATTCAGAGTGAAGGTCCGGATTAATGTGAGCAATCTGTATGTACAGGGTGTGGGAACATACAGATTACAGATTGTACATACAGATTGCCCACATTAATCCGGACCCTCACCCTGAATAAGAGCCTATCTTATATGTTTCCCACACCCTGTACATACAGATTGCCCACATTAATCCGGACCTTCACCTTGAATAAGAGCATATCTTATATGTTTCCCACACCCTGTACATACAGATTGCTCACATTAATCCAGACCCTCACCCTTAATAAGAGCCTATCTTATATGTTTCCCACACCCTGTACACACAGATTGCTCACATTAAAAATCATCCTACCTGTATCTACTGAAAGTTATGAGCCTTTAAACATCCAAGATAGCGGCTCATGGAGCATCAGGCAGCCTGCAAACAGGAAGTGTCTTCTGACTGTGTCGCACTGCATTCTGGGACTGCTGACCTTTACCTGACCCCAGCTCTGCTCTGTCTGAGCAAACCACAGCTATAACCCGCCCCCCTGTACTTTATCCCACTCTCCTCTCCTCAGTAAGTGTGATGCTTCTGAGTCAAGATGGTGGCGCCCGTATCCTAAATTCCTGAACAGAGTTGCAGCCCAGTGGGGGAAAGAATAATAAGTTAGTGACTAAAAACGTAAAATATATACATTTTAGATGCTGGGGAACCGTTTTTTAAGAGTTTGGGCTTTTCATTAAATCACGCTGAAGGTCCGGTTTAAGGTCATTGCTAAATGTGATATAACGTTAGGTGTTGGGGTCAGGTATAGGGATTAGGAAAGAAGGTTTGATTAGGCTAAGAGTTAGGGTGAGTTTTAAAGATAAGGTTAGGTGTAGGAGTGAATTTTAGCAAAAAGAAAGATAGGATGTGCTCATCTAGTCAATATGTAGCAGTCAAGAGGTGCTAGAGGGGTGTGACCGCACACTAAGGAAAAAAGAAATGTAACCCTCTGCACACTCATACTATTGAAAAACCTGGACTGTTAGTTAACATAGATTGCAATGCATGTAAAAGCGAGGTAGCCACATCAAGGCCGTCCAATTTGTACCCCATCCCTAACATTACTAAGTTTAAAAGTTTGTGCAGACATTGCTACTTCTTTACTTGTGTGTGCACAAGCAATGCAATACATGAATCAGCCTGTGTCTAAAGACAATGCAACAACTTAACTTGCCTGCACACACACAATGAAAAATGCTTTACTTGCCTGCACAGTGTTACAGTTCAAAAAGGGTTTTTTTAGGTAGAGGCCATTTGGACTCCCTGTTACATTGGGAGAGCTACAATCCAGCAGATCTGGCCACTGACCTGCAAATGCAACAGCAAAAAGAGAGATAAGATGTGCTCATCTAGTCAATATATATTGCAGCCAAGAGGTGCTAGAGGGGTGTGACCACACACTAAGGAAAAAAGAAAGTTAACCCTCTGCACACTCATACTATTGAAAAACCTGGAAAACCTAGCTAACACTTGTTAAGTACATGGACTGTTAGTTAACATAGATTGCAATGAATGTAAAAGCAAGGTAGTCGCGTCAAGGCCGTCCAATTTGTACCCCATCCCTAACATTACTAAGTTTAAAAGTTTGTGCAGACATTGCTACTTCTTTACTTGTGTGTGCACAAGCAATGCAATACATGGACCAGCCTGTGTCTAAAGACATTGCAAGGAGTGAATTTTAGGCATTAGTTTAGGTGTTGGGTCAGGTTACATTGTTACATAGAAACATAGAATGTTGACAGCAGAAGGAGACCATACAGTCCATCTAATCTGCCCTTATGTATATACTGTATGTTCTCTGTATCTTATGTGTATACTGTATGTTCTCTGTATCTTATGTATATACTGTATGTTCTCTGTATCTTATGTGTATACTGTATGTCCTCTGTATCTTATGTGTATACTGTATGTTCTCTGTATCTTATGTGTATACTGTATGTTCTCTGTATCTCATATGTATACTGTATGTTCTCTGTATCTTATGTTTATACTGTATGTTCTCTGTATCTTATGTATATACTGTATGTTCTCTGTATCTTATGTGTATACTGTATGTTCTCTGTATCTTATGTGTATACTGTATGTTCTCTGTATCTTATGTGAATACTGTATGTTCTCTGTATCTTATGTGTATACTGTATGTTCCCTGTATCTTATGTGTATACTGTATGTTCCCTGTATCTTATGTGTATACTGTATGTTCTCTGTATCTTATGTGTATACTGTATGTTCTCTGTATCTTATGTATATACTGTATGTTCCCTGTATCTTATGTGTATACTGTATGTTCCCTGTATCTTATGTGTATGCTGTATGTTTTCTGTATCTTATGTGTATACTGTATGTTCTCTGTATCTTATGTGTATACTGTATGTTCTCTGTATCTTATGTATATACTGTATGTTCTCTGTATCTTATGTGTATAAGGTATGTTCTCTGTATCTTATGCATATACTGTATGTTCTCTGTATCTTATGCGTATACTGTATGTTCCCTGTATCTTATGCGTATACTGTATGTTCCCTGTATCTTATGTGTATACTGTATGTTCCCTGTATCTTATGTGTATACTGTATGTTCTCTGTATCTTATGTGTATACTGTATGTTCCCTGTATCTTATGTATATACTGTATGTTCTCTTTATCCTATGTGTATACTGTATGTTCTCTGTATCTTATGTATATACTGTATGTTCTCTGTATCTTATGTGTATACTGTATGTTCTTTGTATCTTATGTGTACACTGTATGTTCTCTGTATCTTATGTATATACTGTATGTTCTCTGTATCTTATGCGTATACTGTATGTTCTCTGTATCTTATGCATATATTGTATGTTCTTTGTATCTTATGTGTACACTGTATGTTCTCTGTATCTTATGTATATACTGTATGTTCTCTGTATCTTATGCGTATACTGTATGTTCTCTGTATCTTATGCATATATTGTATGTTCTCTGTATCTTATGTGTATACTGTATGTTCTCTGTATCTTATGTATATACTGTATGTTCCCTGTATCTTATGTATATACTGTATGTTCTCTTTATCCTATGTGTATACTGTATGGTCTCTGTATCTTATGTATATACTGTATGGCCTCTGTGTCTTATGTGTATACTGTATGTTCTCTTTATCTTATGTGTATACTGTATGTTCTCTGTATCTTATGTGTATACTGTATGTTCTCTGTATCTTATGCATATATTGTATGTTCTCTGTATCTTATGCATATATTGTATGTTCTCTGTATCTTATGTGTATACTGTATGTTCTCTGTATCTTATGTATATACTGTATGTTCCCTGTATCTTAT